>JANAVB010002600.1:7698793-7951293 GCA_029216955.1 Iris pallida | reverse complement strand
GTTTCGTACACTTTTATAGTTGTTCGTGTCAGTGCTTTGTTACGTACCATGACTTGTTCTCCCCACTCGATCGTTAGTACGCACCATGCTATGATAGAGACTTTAAATATTACTTGCTCCCTAGTTCCTTATCATCGTTATTAGTACTTGGCTATTGACTAATCTCGTCGTTAGCACGCACCGTGCTGCGATAGAGACTTTATATAGATTTTTAGCACACAAAGTATTGCTTTCTATAGGACCGTTAGCTCGTGCCGTGCTGCAGTTTCACTCAATAATTTTCTTGTAGCCACATCTAGTAGCACTACTCTTATTTCTGTGTCCTTAATTATGTTTTCTCAGTTGTTATTTTATTACCTTTTTGCGCTTATTATCTAATATATTATGTATTTTTCTAGTCCCCTGAGGACCTGGTGATCTCACTAGGTATTTGCTGAGACTGCTAGGGTAGAAGGATAGATTGGTGGACAATTTTATCTCCAAGATTCAGGTAGCGGCAGTAGTCCTTTATCGCTTTGATTTGAATCTTCCTGCATGGGTCAAACAATAGTACAATACAAGAATAGACTAAGCCTTGAATTTTGTACTATAGCTTTTTTCCACTCACATCATGACATCAGCTGCGGCTTAGGTCACATGTTAAAAGCCCTGTGCTGACCTGGTTTCGGTGTATGTATCTTGGGTGTCTGCAAGTTTACCCTCAAGAGACGGCCCACATATCTATCCATACACTTAGGAGAATTCTTTATGTAAAGAGTTTCAGCATGAAGCATTATATTTCGTTATGGTACTACTCTGCTATGACATGGCCAAAAGTCGAGGTTCTACCACTTGTAGTATCATACCACTATAGCATGAGGTCACATGCCTCTTTGTAGTGCTATACTACTCAGCATGAAGCCTTTCACTTCTATACGATTCTACGCCGCTGTGACATGGCCTAAAGCCTAGGCTTTACCCCATCAAGGTACCTCTTGGTGGTGTAACACCACAGTAGCATGAAGTCACTAGCCTTTTTGTAGTTATGCATACAACTCTCCATTCTTGAGCATTAGGATAACCGCCTATGTGCGGTGCTACCCCGCTGTAACTTGGCCCGAAGCCGAGGCTTTACCCTTATCAAGGTACCTCATGGTGGTGTCACCCCCCAAAGCATGGAGTACTTAGCTCACTTGTAGGAAAGAGCCACAGTGCTTCATGTCAAGCACGCTGAACATCCACGATGTCCGAGAACTCATTAAGGCTAATAGCCAACCTCTTACATGACAAGTTCTATTATAAGAACTATTAGTAGACTATAGTGGAGGGATAATATCCAAATAATATCTCGAAGGACTAACCACTGTACCTCATATTCTCCCAGTTAGTAGTCCTTCTTTGAGCCAAAAGCTAGTTGCCTAGTAGATTTCGCTTTGAACTAATAGAATAAAACTTAATGGTAGTATTATACAAACATAATATCAGAGTTCTCTCAAGCCTATCTTCTTTGTCGTATCCACGACCAACTAGCACTTGAGTCCCTTTGTGAATGGATCCTCCAGATTCTCCTGACTCTGAACATCAATTACTACAATGATACCTCTTTTGATGCAATCATTTAGTACCCTATATCGCAGATGAAAAGTCCTATTTTTGCTATTGAAGTGATCATTCGACGCTACTTGCCGCAGCCGCCTAGTCGTTGCAATATACCAGAATGGCAAGGATCTGTGCACCAACCACTGGAAGATCAAACATGAGCTCGTAAAGCCATTCTTCTTCATCTACTATAGTAATTAGTATAAAGAACTCAGACTCCATAGAGGAGTGAGAGACCATGGTCTTCTTTTTTGACATCCACGATACAGCAGCACCTCTCATAGAGAAAATATCCTCCAGTGGACCTCTCGCTCTCTTCTTCTGAGCACCAGTCGATATTACTGAATCCTTCTACCACTGCTGGGTACCCTTATAGCATAATACAAACCTCTGAGTCCTCATAAAATATCTCATGACTCTCTTCAAAGCTTTCCAATGATTATCACCAGGATTGCTTGTGAACCGACTAAGCATGCCTACAGCAAAAGCTATGTCAAGCCTGGTTGCATTCGTAGTATACATCAAGCTCCAGATGACGCTCGAATACTTCAGCTTCTGATCACACCTATAAGAAGTATTGATCCTTGGAAGATCCTGATATCCATAGCATGTGAGCATCTTCTCCATGTAGTGAGCTTGCAATAAAGCCAGACCAGCTTTCGTCCAAATTATCTTAATCCCCAGGATGACATCAGCTTCTCCCTTGCCCTTCATACTGAACTTGGACGAGAAAAACTTCTTTGTCTTCGTGACACATTCTAGATCAGTACCTAGGTTTAGCATGTCGTCCATGTACAGACAAATGATTATCCCTCTACCCTCAACAAACTTGGTGTAAATACTCTTAACTGTCTCGCTGACCCTGTAGCTATTTGACTTGATGACTTTGTCAAACTTTTTGTGCCACAGTTTGGGAGCTTGCTTCAGACCATGCAGAGATTTTACCATTTTGCAGACTTTGTCTTCGAAAACCTTGACAATAAATCCTTCAGGATGTTCCATGTAAATCTTCTCTGTCAGTTCTCCATTCAAAAATGTTGTCTTCAAAGATAGAAGAAAGATAAGATTTGTGCGGGGAGTCATCGTCTTCGTATAGGGAGATCACTACGGGTAAGATGAGTTATTTTAAATTGTAATCTTCTTCTTTCTACTTGAATCTGGTGATAGTGTTGAACCTTTGGGCTAAGGGTTCAATATTGTTCTTATTCAATCTTGTAATTTCTTTGAGTTATAAAGATCGAAATTTGTCCAAATGACGAAGTCACCAAACATATAAGTTTATTGATCTGTATCGGCACTCATGGTCGATTGGTTGGTTATCTCAGGTGGAATGGCCTAATTTTCTACTGTAGTTATGTTTCAGACTCGGTATCAGAGCGTGGTATCAAAGTTTCGGTCCCATCATTCTCATCTCAAAATTTTGAAAACATTATTAGCTATTATAACACCATATGAAAATCTACAGGCAAGGGAGATAAGAAGGTGAGAAAAAAGGAGAATGATGGCAAGGGTGAGAATTATAGGTCTTGGAGGTCATCATCTTGTGTTATAGGAAGGGATGATTTTAGGGTTTATCGTGTACATCTTGTATATGAGAGAAAGAGCTTATGGTTGTAATATAAAAGGAGTATTGTGTTCATATATATGATGCAAAACATTACAGTTTGACTAATTAACCGTATCTAATTTAGAAGATAGTTGTGTGTCTATGAAGTGTTGCACTGCCGAAAGTCCTAAAAAAATAGCTATCAGTACGAAGGTGCATCTCTATTGACTGTTTGGGATGACCAATTTAGGGTCAGGGGGAAGAAAGGGAATGTTTAGTTGGGAGACTCATGATGGTTATGAGTCGGCATTCACTTGGAGGGCAACACGTTGTGTAGGAGGAGATGTTGGGTAATTGGTTAATAAGTTTGCGGTCAACTCGAAAGGTCATTGTCGAGTAATAAAAGGGACTAAATTACTGTAGCTCCCCTTCCCGAAATTTTTTGAAATATTTTTGTTTTATTTATTTGATATAAATGGTGATGTTAGATTTTTGTAAATAATTATTTAGTTAATTATTACGGTAAATGATTTTAGTCATGGTTAGAAATTGGTGTATAAGGTGACTAGAAATCGTGGCACGGATAGTGCAGGAGCGTGCTTTGACTAGTGTATTAGCCCTGGTAGGGAAGGGCGAGCCATAGTGAAGTCCTAACTAGGAAAACCAGGCCAAGTTGTGGAATGACAATTATAAATAGTTTAATTATTGATTATTATTATTATTTGACGTTTAAGTGACCCGGTTGTACCAAACTAGTCCAGACTTGACCCAAACCAAACCCGGGCCCATGTAATGTTGTAGAGTGACCAAAGACGTTCACAACCAAAGATGTGTTGTATGCATGTGCGTGCTTCGTAATTTGTGTAGTGGTCTAGTAAATGTTTCATATATATATAATATAATTGTCATATAGAAATCTTAATAAATGTTTTATTTGATAATTATAGTAAATGTTTCCTTAAACACATATTTTTGGATGTGAGATTTATGTAGGCTATATATATATATATGTATTTGTGCGTATATTCGTGATATACAAAAATTAGGCTTTATATTAATATATATGTATAGCTATTTAATTGTGGTTATATATATATATATATATATATATATATATATATATATATATATATATATATATATATATATATATATATATATATATATATATATTTTTTTTTTATATATATATATATATATATATATAAATGAATAATACTATACTATAAATATTGATTATATTTAAAATATTGTATTGTCTGTAGGGAATTTGTGGTATATACATATATATTATATATATGTATAAATACCAGAATATATATTGATTTTATGGGCATGCAAATATAATTATAATTTATTATTAAATATACATATATATATGTTATGTATATGTATATGTGTGTATGTATATATAAATATATATATTGTATATGTGTATATGTGTATTTATATATAAATATATATTACATATATAAAAAAATATAAATATATATTACATATATATGTATATGTGTGTATATATATTTATGTATATATACACATAGGTATTTATGTGTCTTATATATATATATATATATAAAAAATATATATATATATATATATATATATATATATATATATATATATATATATATATATATATATATATATATATATATATATATACACACTAATAGCTAAATGAGAAGAAACAACAAGCCCACATAAACCGATCAAACCCACAGCCCATAGGCCCCGCCACCCATGCCTAGTAAAGCCAGCCCAATCCGATTCCAGCCAGGCCCAACCCCAAAGGGAGCTCTTTCCCATTTAAAAAGTGCAACACCCGACCCAATAACCCAAAAAGCCGATCCAATAACAGGAAAATCCCAGCCAGCCAAGCCTTCAGGCCGAGCACCCCCAACCCGCGTTTATATAATAGAGAGAAAGGGTTCGAAAATACTCAAAACCCTAAACGAAAATCCCTGCCATGCCACCCCTCTCGATGGACGGCCTCCCCGACCTCGTGCGCTGCCGGGGGGGGCAGCCGCCGTCGGCCGAAAAAGCCGCGCGCGCGTGCTGGTGAAAACGACAGCAGCAGTAGTGGCAGATTTTTGGTGGATTTCTCGACAACATTGCTCCTTCGATAATCTACTATTTTACGAACCGTTTGTTGAGGTACAACCACAGCCTAACCTACTTCATAACCCATCAAGTCAAATTAGTTAGAATGCTTTAGATTATCTTGAATGTCTGTCTAAACATCGACGAAAACTGTCTTGTAAACATGGGATTTTATAGTTCGAACGCCTGTTTTGGAAGACTGTTTCTAGTCGATCCATTACCGAATAAGGCAAACCCCCTGAAAGGCCATCTAGATAACCTATAGAACATTAAAACCTATTTTGCGGTTTCTGTTTTCATCGAACAGACGCAATGTTATCTATCTGCAAACATCAAGAAAAACTATGTAATTCTGTTTTAGAAAACTAGAAAATTCCTCCGATACGACGTGCGTCCTGCCAATTCGGGCGATGTGGTCGCGAATCGAAGACATCAAATGGTGCGTATCGGCTTCGTGGATGTGTGGGCTTTGACGGAATTCAAATTGGTCGCGTGTGCACGACGAATTTGATTCATATCCGACGAAATTTACCGTATCGGCCTCTGTGCAAATTTCCTAATTATTTCGTACACGTTCGTCAGATCTAGATAAAACTTACGCCAACAGGACCGTATCATTTTTCTGGTCCAGTATGCCAAGTTTGGTCCGATTCTGAGATAGTTGATCGGATCACCGTTTCGCGGGCCCCACGATCCGATTCAACGGGCGATTTTGTGCACGGCCTACCAGAATCCAAAATTGGATATACTGTTGGGTTCGTATCATTAAAACGAATCCGTAGACATATAGTTTGATGACTTTAGAGACCATTGACCTTGGCACGCTTTTCGGTGCAAAATGGGTCCAACGACGGACATCGTTTTGGCCCAAAATTACCGTTTTGCCTCTGTGTCCAGAATTGGACGTAAGGACAGGCAATCCAAGCTAATTTGACTATTCTGAGATTGTTGGCATTGTCTGTTTCAGCTTTCGGAGACAATTATGATGATTTGGACTTATCGACTTACCAGTTGACTATATTTTGTTGGATATGCGTGCAACCTCCAGGCAAGTATACCTTGCCTTCTTCTACAGTTTTATTTACATGCATTGTATTTAATTTCCCAGTTTTGGTTGTTTATGGATATGTGCTTTTTGTATTATATTCGTTTGAGTTGTTTTCATTGCATATAGTCGTGTTCATGTTTGGTCTTGTGGTTCACACTTGGAGTTTCTCGTCAGTACCTTGCTTGAGTCGTGTCATAGAACGAGTAAGTGTAATTGAACTGCTAAATTCTTGATATTGTTTCCTTGGCACCAGAGATTCCACTCGGGACGAGGGTGTTTTTCTTGATCTGTTTACATCCGTCACTCGGGACGAGGATGTCGATTATTTGCACCAGAGAGTCCACACGCGGGATGAGAGTGTTGACTTGACTTGCATCAGAGAGTCCACTCGGGACGAGGGTGTTTACATCAGAGAGTCCACACTCGGGACGAGGAAGTTATACTTGCACCAGAGAGTCCACACTCGGGACGAGGGTGCCTTGCCGTGAACTAACCATAGAGTCCACACTCGGGACGAGGGTTAGTACTAACCAGAGAGTCCATACTAGGGACGAGGGTTAGTGCTTAGTTTAAACCTGTAAGTCCACACTCAGGATGAGGGTTTGGTTCTTCCATTGATCGCGTGTTCATTGTTCGCTCGGCAGTTCATTTACGCGTAGTTGTTCTAGTGTTCGTGTGTTCGTGTTCGTGTTCATGTTCGTAGTCTTTTGTCGTGTTCCTATTTTTTCTTGTTTATTTTCTTGCGTATGATAAAATTGTTAGATAGGCATCTATATTATGTATCTTGCTATGTCCTATGAGGACCTGATGATCTCTTCAGGTTTAGCGATTGCATGGAGTTAGCTAGTAGTTCTGGATGGCGGAGGATTTGTGGTTCTTGTGGGATTCATGTATCATTATTACGTTTGTTATCCTTTCGTGCTCTACATTCCTTATCATGAGTTATCCTGTTTATTGATTCAGTTTAGAGACTTGTTATTTTCCTTGGAGTCTCATCGGACATATATGCTAGTAGGCTGTAGACCACGACACATAGTGTTCATTCATGTTTCGTACTCTTATTATGGATTTGAGATATAGATTTATTTTGCCATGATTTGGCAGTATACCATAGTCTTGACAGCGTTTATATATTCGAGAGGGGCTGAAGTCCGCTCGATACGTAGCTGGCTTGCTCACGTGCTTGCATCCGAAAAGCGGGCAGCATCCAGAAGCACCTCATTCAGGAGTGGGATAGTCATCGACACTGGTGTTCAAACAAAGAAGACAAAGATTCAGCGATGTTACATAACAAAAGAATCTAAGCCTCGTTTATCATCAAGAGCGCATAAGGCTCATGCACATCTAAAAAAGAGCTTCAGCGCATCATTTGGGCTTAAACCCATGCGCGTCAGCAGTAAAGCTTTGGCGCATCTTCAGGGCTTAAACCCATGCGCGTCAGCAATGGAGCCTCGGCGCATCTCCAGGGCTTAAACCCATGTGCGTCAGCAATGTAGCCTCGGCGCAGCATCAAGACTCAAGGTCCATGCGCGTCGGCGTATGTATGATACAAGAACGGGATGATGAAACTCACCAACCACCGATGGCCGAACTTCAACAGGTGGACGGGGAACATCAGCCACAACGGCCTCTACGGATTCTTTTCCTTTGCCTCGTCCCTTGCCAGCACCGCCGCGAGGAGTTTTGGGAGCCATTCCTTAAAAGGAGAAAATTAGGGTTTTTGTGAAGAAGAAACTCTAAAAGCAAAGACAAGGAGAGGAAGAACTCTCTCTCTCTCCATCTCACGCCTATTTATAGGTACGGTCGCACGCGTGAATCGATGAAGTGTGACCTCAGCCGTCGCCTCGGGTTCTGTGAGAAGATAACCACAAATAAATCCAAAAAGATCATCATTAATCTTTTTGGTTATCGAGGCATTATCATTTGCATTAACTGAGAGAAGTATGCGCCCCATCACTGATGCGTGAATGCACTCGAACAGACATGCGCCCCAATAGTCATACGCCTCGACTGCCATGCTTCTTATTCAAAGTATTCCAAAACTTGTCCATAAGTTTTGAAAACTTTGAAGGGGGTCTTATAGAAGCATGGAATTTCAGGACCAGAAATCCTATACGCCAAACCCTACATGCGCCAGAGAGCTCGAACAAAGTACTTCATACCGCAAAAACAACAAATATGGACATTGAAAGAGGACTTTTTATTACATATAAAAGTCTATTACATGTCTAGAAAAGGTTGTACAAAGGAGAACTTCTACAAAAAGAAAAGACCCTAAGTCTACGGCCAGGCGCGGCGATCACCATGCGCCCTCAGCAGGGCGCATCCCACAATGCGCCCTCAGCGGGGCGCATCCTTTCAGCAGCTCAGTTATGTGCATCCTCAGTTATGTGCATCCCTTCAGCAGCCCAGTTATGTGCCGCTCTTCCAGCCAGGCTCACCGCCGTCTAAATGCTTCGACTAATGAAGCATTTATTGAGCAGAACGAGGGTGGCAATCAACCCTCTAGTTGCAGGAAGAGCTCCCCAAACCGAGGAAGAGAAGAGCACCGCAAGCCGACCTGTGGCCAGGGGAGGCTTCGAAAGAGCCTCCAAAGGCGAAGGAAGACTGCAATCGAAACTGCGGCTAAAGGAGCAGCTTTCAACACAACCAGAGTGGGCGACACCCACTTTGAAGGAAAAAAGAGCCCCCAAAGCTGCAGCACCGCCATTCCGATCTGCGGCTCTTCCCACATGACGGAGACGAGGCTCGTGTATCCCTATCTTTGGATACAATATGCACCTTCTGCCTGCCTCAGAAGCCCTCGACTCCGACCTTTGGATGTAAAAGTCACCTTCAAGTGCATCAATGAAGACATTGCGTCGCATCTTCACCCTCGGGAGCATCTCATCAACAGAATGCATCCGAGTAAACAAGTTCATGTCGGAAGAACGTGAGAGAACGAGAAGCAAACTCTCTCCATGCCACTATTTATATTTCGGGCAAATCAAACCCATGCGCCAAGTGGATGGCTCTTCGAATTCCGTACAATGAATTTGTATTTAATGGATGAACCGGACGCTTCGAATTCAGCCAAGTCAAAACGGCTATTTAAAGCACTCGAAGAACGTAACAGTCGCACCATTAAAGACGTGTCACGAAGCGGATGCGCCGGCCAGACAGCGCATCACACAGACGCGCCCTTTAAACATCAATCACATCACACAGACGCGCCCTTCAGCACCAAGCGCCGTACAGGGATGCGCCCCCATGCGTCCCCATACGCCTAGTGGAACGCCGATCGATGCGCCCACTCAGTTGTCCATCAAATATCAAAAATATTAAATGCTGAAGTCTAACAGAGTTGGCAGCACGCTTCCCGAAGACTGAACATTTGACAACTTTTTCAGAAAACGAAGCGTCACCAACGTCAGCATCATCATTACTTTCCTCCGACGGTTGCTGCCACGTGGCCGCCCAATCATCTCGCATACGCCTCCGCAGCCATGCGCCTAAATCTGCATGCGCCTCAAAAGCCATGCGTCCCAGACTTTTCTCTGATCCCAAAAGACAGAAGTAAAGTCACTACTGAAGCTTCGCGTGCGCCTCAAAAGCCATGCGCTCTGAGTGGTTCGTGACTCCCAAAAGTTACGAGCCAAAGTCTCCTCATGCGCCCAATCCCAGGCGCATCCTACCAGATCATTTCCTATCAAATCTGAGATCTCCAAGCCATGGGCCAATGGCACGTGTCCTTTGTAAGAATCCCTGACCGTGGTAACCAGGGATACATGTCCTAGACATGATTCGAGACAAGACTGGTTGCTTATACAAGCATATTCAATACAATCACCCACGGTGTCAAGAATTCACTTAGCATGTCAGGTTAGCCGTCGCAACAGCGTATCAAGGTTATCATGTCGGGTTGCTTATCAAGATTACTTATCAAGGCAAGGGTGCGTCACAACGGACCACCATCAGGAATTATCATGTCAAATTACTTGTCAAGAGTGCACCGCGGCGGGTCACTAATCATGCAATTCCATCACTAAGCCTTTTTTTGATTAACATTCATAAATAATGTCATGCTCACATCGGGTTCATGTCGAGTTTACATCAAAAGGCGTAAGGATATAAAATGGGTGTAAAAATCAGACTGCGCTCAAGTCAGGCTGCGCTCAGGTCAGGCTGCGCTCAGGTCAGGCTGCGCTCAGGTCAGGCTGCGCTCAGGTCTCCAAAAGGCAGCGTATGGACTCCATACGACTCCTCATCAAGGCAGCGTATGTACTCCATATGACTCCTAATCAAGGCAGCGTATGAGTCAGACTGCGCTCATGTCACCAAAAGGCAGCGTATGAGTCAGACTGCGCTTACGTCACCAAAAGGCAGCGTATGAGTCAGACTGCGCTCACGTCACCAAAAGGCAGCATATGAGTCAGACTGCGCTCACGTCACCAAAGGGCAGCGTATGAGTCAGACTGCGCTCACGTCACCAAAAGGCAGCGTATGAGTCAGACTGCGCTCACGTCACCAAAAGGCAGCGTATGAGTCAGACTGCGCTCACGTCACCAAAAGGCTGCGTATGAGTCAGACTGCGCTCACGTCACCAAAAGGCAGCGTATGAGTCAGACTGCGCTACGCTAAAGAGCGCGCGCAACTCAGTGGCGCAAGCTAAAAAGCTCGCGTACACTGCTCACTGTCTTCTCCAAATCAGCAAGAACTCCATGGTTTGAACCCAAAGCTTCAAAAGTCCATAACTTCGTCAAAACAAGTCCGAATCCAACTTTTCAAAGGTCAAAATTGGGTAGAATAAAATTCTCTACAACATGGAACCATCAAAACTTGAAAACAAAGAAGTTTGATAGATCAAAACCACCAAAATCTAAAAATAACTAATTTCTAGATCTACAAAAAGTAAAGCCTCAAAATGGAAAATGACAAGTTCTAATGTGTCTTAGAAACATGAGGAGAAGCTAATGGAACAATAAAAATGGGCTCTCTTGTGGAAGCAAGTTGCACTTGCCTAAGGGGTGTTCTTGGTTGGTGGTGGGTTTAATGGAGAAGAAAGATGAGTTAATGAGAAAGTAGAGGAGAGAGAAAAGTTAGATGGGTTATAAAGGGGGATGGTGGGGGGTTTAACATGATGAACCAAAGAATAAACCAAGCCATCCCAAAATAAACCAAGTTAAACCATTACATGCTATGATGAACCTAATCAAGATTAAACTAAAATTAGCTAGCCAGGCAGGAAAATAAAAAATACATGTCAGGATTCCGTATACATATACTGGAAATACGTAGAACGAAAAACGGGGGTGACACTTCCTCCTCTCAGTAAGCTCCAACACCCAGAGCAATCCAAACCTTCAGAGAACCGATAACCGTCGTCAGATAGTCAACGGAGTCAACGCATTACCACTCGCTCCATCGGCACAAGGGACCCAGATTAAACAAAAGTATACTCCTAGGACTACGTCTAAGTCCTATATTGTAACACTGTTCTGTTTGTATTAAAATTTGCAATCAAAAGATTTTAATGGTAAATAAGCTGGCGACTCTGCTGGGGACTTCTTTCTCCTCTACCGAGAAAGCTATGTCGCAATCAGACGATATAAAGGTGGGCTCCTCTCACAAGACGCCGGTCGTAGGCCTCAATCAACAGGCGTATGAGGAGTTCATCTCTGAAAGAAGTGCGAGTCCTCCGAAGCGGCTGCCAAAGCCGAAGAAGACCCGTCGAGTCTGGGTGCGCAAGGTCGACGCCTCTGGCACCACCACCGAAGGGGATGCGCCAATCCAGCCTTCCCTTCCTGCTGACGTCCTCAGCAACCAAGATGCGCCCGTCGGTGCAGCACATCTCTCGGGGAAACGTGCGGCTGACCACATTCCCCAGCCATCTCCCTCTCAGGCGAGAAAGATGCGTCGACGGAGCAGGGAAGCAGCCAATGTCCCGTGCATCATATCTGATGCGCCACAGAAGGTCTCTGTCTTTGACAGACTCACTCGCTGTAGTGGCAAGGAGAATTTGGATTCTGAGTACTACGCGCCCCAGCAGCCTGGTACAAAGAAGTCCAAGGCAGCACGGGCCATGCGTCCCAAACGTGCTATGCCAGCAGCAAGCCAGAAGCATGCGCTCACAATCATGCGTGCTGCTGATGGTAAGCTGTATAAGGTCGACTCAGGTGCTTCTGCGCCAGAAACGAGCCGACCTTCAAAGTTCTTATCTCACTTGGGCGCATCTATTGCGTGCACAACTAAGTCAAGTAAGGCAAATACAGTGGTCTTGAACTCCCGTACCTCCTCTGGTTGTGCATCTGTGGTCCGTTCAAGTCACTTCAAATGTTGTTCCCCCACTAATGATCGGGATGCCTGTTTGGTGTTAGATCAGGGGGCGCAGCATTCACTCGACCACCCCGGTGCTTGGCCTTGCCATGCGTCTGAAGGGGGTGTGAAGGTGGCACTCTCCTCCAACGATCTGCGCAACGTGATCTCTCACAAGCGCCGATCAGGAGAGTCGGCTGACAAGCACGATGCGCCCCTCACAGGGCACACTTGTGCTGTGGTCACCATCAACTGTTGTTGCAAGGCGGCAGTCCCACCAAGGCAGTCAGTATTCCAGCGGCTGTAATCATCGACACCCCTCCGACGTCGCCTCGGGAAGAAGGTGTCAACAAAAGAAGAGCTAAGGGTTGCTTCATGCAACGTGATCTCTAACTCCTCGTCAGTCCAAAAGACGACTGGCAACTCCTCGTCCTCGTCCAAGAGCCAGCCGAGGAAAACCAAGGCAAGTATCTCGTCCTCCGGAGTGTTTCAAGGCACTCGGGGGAGAAAGAAGGTCTTGGAGGAAACTGGGGGTAGTCAGACCCTTGTCGAGCCTCCTTCCGAAGACGAAGCTGTCTTCCAAAGTACAGCTGAGGCCGATCTTCTCGAAGTCAGCCTCCCGGACATGGCTGAGGGTCATCTAGCCCATGTCCTTCAAGACGAGGGTGTCCCCCAAAACACAGCCGGGGGAAGTCTAGCCCCCACGGATCTGAGTCTCGGAGACGAAGAAGTCCTTCAAGACGGAACCAAGGGTAATCAGGCCCTTGCAGATGCTTCCGTCGAGAATGTTCTCCAGAACATAGCCGGGGGTGGCCAGGACGAAGCTCCAGGAGAGGTAACTCCCCTACAAGAGAGTGAAGCCGAGAGTGAAGCCGAGAGCGAAGCCTCAACCGATCCATCCACTTCCAGCCGTGTCATAACAGTATACATGGCTGGGGGTGATTCCGAGTCTGATGCACCACCACCTGACCTCGTCCAGCGCAAGGACACATTAGAGGGAGGACTCAAAACCCTCTCTGCCTCCATGCAAACACTGACTCAAGCAGTGTTTGAGATACGGTCAGCTTTGGCCAAGACACCTTCTACCGGTCCTGACCCAGGGGCCAATGGAGAATCAAGTGTACCCCTTAAATGGGTATCCTTGGATACGGATCGCTGAGAAGCACCTCGGACATCGGAGCCCTCAAATTCTCAACTTCAGGTGGTACCACCTTCCCCGACTCCCAGCTCCACGGAAGACGTGGTCGAGTTGATCAGGGACTTGCGCGAGCGCTTTGAGTCCAAGACGAGACAAGAGGAGCGCCAAAAGATGGGGATTCCCCAACCTTATCCTCTCGAGTGGAACAAAGAGGTTTATCCTCCTAAGTATAAACCAAAAACACTGACACCATACGACGGGAAGGACTCTCCTCGTCGCTATCTGACGTACTTCCAGTCTCAGATGGGACATCTTCCGAAGGAGGACGCGCTACTCACCAGCATATTTGTCGGGGCACTGAAGGGAGTGGCGTACGACTGGTACTGCAGCCTTCCCGAAAATTCCATATCCTCCTTCGATGACCTGACGTGCCTTTTTCTCGACCGTTTCTACGATGGCGGAAAGAACATGACAATGGTGTCCCTTATAGAGATACGCCAGAAGAAAAAGGAAACGGTTCGAGTGTTCATCGAACGCTTCCGACAGGCCTGCTTCAGACTGCCCCCGGGCATGCCAGAACATGCACTCCTCTCCTCCTGCAGCATGAACATGTTGCCTGCAGTCAAACTCTGGCTCAACTCTACACCTCCTCCCGACTGGAGCTCCTTGATCATTGAAGCAGAAGCCGCAGAAAAGAAGGCGGCCAATGCTCGTCTTCTGGGAGTCAGTTTCCCTGCCTTTGAGGACAAGGGGAAACGGCCAACAGCCAACAACCCCGGACGAGAGACGAAGGGGAAACAGGCATTGACTGTCAATGCCTCAAAAGGTGCGTCAGCACCTACTCAGAAGCCTCCACTTGTACCAAGGCCAAAGGAGGTTTATTCCTTCAACAATGAAGACACCCTGCAACTCTTTGAGATACTGAAGCAGGGTGACAAGATCAAGCTGCCGGACCCGAAGCGTCCCGAAGAGGTTGGAAAAGTGGACAACCCGAGGTACTGTTACTACCATCGGTTTGTCGGACACCCAACCAAGGACTGCTATGTCCTCAAGAATTACATCCAGCACATGATCAATGCGGATGTAATCTCCGTCGACTACGAGGAGAAGACGGTGTCAGCCAATGTGGTTTCACTCCAGTTCGGCACCCTGCCGCCAACTACAACACAAGATGGCATCGTCCCCATCCTTAAGGCGACAATGGAGGTGGTTAACTTACCACCTACTCGTGACAACGTGAGTGGACTCATCCCACTCACCACATCTCGGGAAGAGATCCTATGGGTTTACCCTGATCTTGTCTCCGAGGTGACTCAATCGTAGGTACGCCCTACCTCCAAATCCAAAGGCAGGAAGATCAAGTCTTGCCTCATGGTCTCTTCCTCAGCGGAAGAGGCACTTCCTGTACAGACACGTTCACAACAGAACGCCCAACCCGACGAAGCTGCCGTCGAGGTGGTGCCTCCATGCACCGTTCCTGCTGTCCAGGAGGAGAGCCCGTCTAAGCCCCCAGCAGCCAATAAGCAGAAGCAGATAGAAGCCCGCTTCGATAGGCCTCTGCGAAAGAAGAATGCTTCGGGGCTAGCCAAGCCCCACAACTTCGATATACTGGCACAACTGGCCAGTACTCCTATACGCCTTTCTCTGTTTGAGCTCCTTCGTCTTTCCAAAGACACTCGCGAAGCTCTCTGTGAAGCCCTGAAGGATGCTGAGTCCTTCATCAGTCAGGTCAAGCAGCCTGAAGATCTCCAAACTGCATGCACGCACTGCCACTGTGCGGATGAGGTTATCCCCAATATAATCTTCACCCAACTGGACATGCTGCTCAAGCACAACCGACACAACAGGCCGCTGTATTATACAGGGTATATCGGTTCAGTCAAGGTGAAGCACATTCAGATCGATCCAGGGTCTTCCCTCAGCATCATCCCGAAGACACTGCTCTCAGCACTGGGGATCCTAATGTACCGACTGGCGCCCTCCAACACAACAATCAGTGGCCTCAACGCTAGCAAAAGCGAGCCACTGGGCAAGATACGACTAAAGTGCCATATCGGTAACCTCAGAACTGAGGTGACTTGTTATGTCATAGACGCCGACGTCAACTACAACCTTCTGTTGGGTCGTCCATGGCTGCATGAGTACATGGTGGTGCCATCCACACTCCACCAATGTATGAAGTACGTGTCCACCAACAACGTCATCCGGACGGAGTTTGCGGACATCGACCCTTTCAAAGGGATTGAAGCCTACTTCACCGACTCCGACCTGTACAAGTCACCTGACGAGGAGGAAGCCAATGATGCTGACGACGAGGCAGAAACGACAGCAGAGCCGGACATGGAGCCTGAGGTCACTCCCGACGCTCCTTTGAAGATCCGACTCAAAGGCAAACCGCCTCAAAAGTTGCCTCCCATGAGCATTAAGCTGCCCGAGAAAGCACCAGCTGCTCCTGAAGCTCCCCTGAAGATACGGCTCAAGGGAAAGCCGCCTCAAACATCGGCTCCCCTTGTGGCAAAACTACAGGGGAAGGCGCCAATCACCAGAGGCACAGTGGAGGCACCTCTGAAGGTACGTCTTAAAGGCAAGCCGCCGCCATCCAAGCTGCCAGAAAAGGCCCGCATAGTCCTCTCGGACTCCAAGACCAACGCTGTGGTGGACCCTCCCAATCCTACTCCAGTACTCACAGACGAAGAGCTAGAGGAATATATCTCTGCTGATGTAGATGCACCCTCTCTGGACAATATAATTCTGCGGGATAAAATCTCGTATTTCATAAATAAGAGAGTGTCTTTTAATTATTCTAGTCTTCCACATTGGAATGCCATGTATACATTAGATAACGCTCTACGGTCGTTGCAAACACAAATAACGACCGTCCATCATGTAAATCGAGTAGTCCCGTCCCAAGGTGTCTGTTTCATAGTCCCGCCACGGAGTCGAGACGAAGAATCCATCATCTTCGGCAAAGTTGAGCGTCATCAAGACCTCCCGCCACTCGAGCCAGAACCTGATACCGGCAGAATACAAGTCTATCGGTATACGGACAAGGCAAAGTACCTCATCCAAAAGATGGGTTACGACCTAAAAAGCAACAAAGGCCTGAACTACGACAAGGGTCGACGTCTCCCTCTCCGGCTTCCAACACCTAAAGGAAAGCCGCAGGACTACTACAATAGAACTCGACGGGGGATAGGCTATGTCACGCCACCGTCAACTCCAGAGAGTTCAGACGCAGAAGAGGTAGAACATTCTCACTCGTCCGAAGCATCAACCTGGGATTCTGATACCAGCATCGGTTCAGTCTTCAAGAGAGTGCTATCAGCCAACATGATGTCTGCACAATCTCAAGAAGATGAAGGCGAGGACCAAATGCCAGAATTCTTCGAAGAAGAACCTTGGGCTCAACGCCTGGGAGAATAGTGGGAGTCTCGTTTCGAATTACGTGAACCTCCCACCGAAGACGAAGTCGAGCAGATCGACCTTGGGGATAGATCTTCTTCTAAACCCATCTTTGTCAGTAAAAGCCTAAAAGGAGAAGACCGAGAATCTTTAATCCAGCTGGCTAAAGAGTATATCGACGTCTTCGCCTGGAGCTACGAAGATATGCCGGGACTTGATCCCCAGATCGCGATGCATAGGCTGAACATCTTACCTGATGCCAAGCCTATCAAACAACAACAGCGACGCTTTCGTCCGGACATCATGAACCCCATCGATCAGGAGGTGGACAAACTCTTGACTAGCGGCTTCATACGTGAAGAACAGCATCCGGATTGGGTAGCCAATGTCGTCCCTGTCACCTAGAAGAATAGGAAAATAAGAGTTTGTATCGACTTCAGGGATCTCAACTCTGCTTACCCGAAGGACGAATTCCCACTTCTAATCACCGACGTGATGATCGACAACACATGTGGCTTCGAACGCATGTCTTTCATGGACGGGTATTCGGGCTACAACCAGATCAAGATGTTCCCCGATGACGCAAAATATACGTCATTCAGGACTCCAAAAGGTATTTTCTGCTACACAGTGATGCCCTTCGGCTTGAAGAATGCGGGTGCGACATACAAACGAGCTATGAGCACCATTTTCCGTCAACATCTTCGCAAGACAGTTGAATGCTATGTTGACGACATTGCAGTCAAAAGCCGTCTCAAAGGAGATCACCTACAAGACCTGAAGACAGTATTCGATCTCATACGGGTGCATTAACTCAAGATGAACCACGCTAAATCCTTCCTGGGGGTTTCTAGCGAAAAGTTCCTAGGTTTCATTATCACGGCGAAAGGCATTCATGTCGATCCCGAGAAGACCAAAGCCATCCTCGACATGGACCCTCCGAAGAACCTTCGAGAACTTCGAGGCCTGCAGGGGCGTCTGGCATATATCCGGAGGTTCATAGCAAACCTTTCCGGAAAATGTCAACCCTTCACTCAGCTCATGAAGAAGGGAGTCTCTTTCGTCTGGACAGAGGAATGCCAAAAGGCTTTCGACGACATCAAGGCTTATCTGACGAGCCCGCCAGTCCTGGTGGCACCAGTCGCCGATAAACCATTTCTCCTCTACGTCCGTGCCATGGATCATTCCCTCGGCGCTCTGCTAGCTCAGAACAGCGATACAGGCTATGAGCAAGCAATCTACTACCTCAGTCGAACTCTGATCGGGGCCGAATACCGGTACAATCATGTTGAAAAGGAGTGCTTGGCTATGGTATTTGCCATCCAAAAGACTCGTCATTATGTCTCGGGGCAGACAATTCATGTTATTTCTTGAGTCAATCCGCTCAGAGTCCTCATGACGAAGCCAGGATCATTAAACTCCCGGCTTGCCACATGGGCGATCTTGCTAACGCCATATAACATGGTGTTTGTCCCACAAAAGGCTGTTAAGGGTCAAGCTATGGCTGACTTTTTAGCTGCAGACCCCATCCCAGAGTCCTCAAGACTTTATGAAGACATCCCGGATGAGGTCCAAGAATCAAACGTCACTGAAGAAAGCTCCGTCTAGCGGATATTTTTCGATGGCGCTTCAAGAACAGGCCCCAAAGGCTAAATTATCGTAGGAGTGGGGGTAGTCTTGGTCTCTTCCGATCAGCTGGTCATCCAGCGTGCTTACTCCCTTTCGAAGCCGTGCTCCAACAATGTTGCCGAGTACAATGCTCTCATCATGGGGACTCTAGCTGGCACAACAGCTGGGGGTGGACCATCTGGAAGCCTACGGCGACTCAAAACTCGTCGTTAACCAGGTCAGAGGGCAATACGAGGTTTGCCATGAAGATCTGATCCCCTACCATGAAGTTGTATTGAAAATCATTTCAACCTTCACTGGGTTCTTCATCGAACACGTACCTCGTCTACAAAATCTGGAGGCTGATGCTCTGGCTGGTCTCGCAGCCTCCTTGGCAGCCCCCCTCGGGACTCAACACTATGTCACGGTAGTTGGTCGAGACTTGGTCTATCCCAAAAACAACCTGTGCTTACGAGTAGTCCATGCTATGTCAACAAGCGCTGGTGTTAATGTCCGAGACTGGAGATTCCCGTTCATCGACTTCGCTGTCTATGGAATTCTCCTAGAGGACCCGAAAGAAGCCGTCTCAGTCAGGAGACACTCTCTTCAATTCTACTACGATACAGCCACTAAAATGCTGTACCGACGCTCCTTCGATGGACTTCTCCTTCGATGTTTATCCAAAGAAGAAGCAGCCGAAGCCCTTCGAGAAGCTCACGATGGAACCTGCGGGGCCCATCAACCTGGCCCTAAGTTACAGGACCGACTGCGACGTATGGGCTACTACTGGCCAACCATGGCCGCTGACGCTGTCGACTATGCTAAGAAGTGCCATGCGTGCCAGCTTCACGCGGACTTCATTCATACGTCGTCAGAACTACTACATCCTACAGTCGCCTCCTGGCCCTTCGAGGCTTGGGGCATGGACATTGTAGGACCGATCACCCCTCCTTCATCGAGAGGACACCGCTTCATCCTAGCCATCACCGACTACTTCTCCAAGTGGGCAGAAGCAGTCCCGCTGGCGGAAGTAAAGAGCTCCAGGGTGATCAGCTTCATCAAACACCACGTTATCTACCGTTTCGGAGTACCCCAGAGGATCATCCACGATAATGGTCCTCAGTTCATAAGCCATGCTTTTAATAGATTCTGTGACAAGAATCGCATTCAAAACGTGGCATCAACCGCTTACAATCCGGCAGCAAACGGATTGGCCGAGGCGTTCAACAAGACTATCGTCAGGCTACTCAAAAAGGTCGTGTCATCCAACAAATGCGACTGGGACGAAAAGCTCGATGAATGCCTTTGGGCTTACCGCACAACTATATGGACCCCGACAGGCAACACACCATTCTTCTTGGTCTACGAGAGCGAAGCGGTACTGCCTCTCGAGATCCAGATACCCTCACTCCGCGTAGCAATCACAAACCAACTCACAGAAGAGGACAATCAACGTCGTCGTCTGCGGGAACTGGAGGCACTTGACGAAAAGTGTCTCTTAGCTCAACAACGCATCGAACTCTACCAAGCCCATATATCACAGGCTTTCAACAAAAAGGTCAAGCAGAGGACTTTTCAAGTAGGCGACCTGATTCTGGCAGTCAGGAGGCCGATGGTGTTGACTCACAAGACACCAGAAAAGTTCGAGCCCAAGTGGGAAGGACCTTTCATCATAGAGACGGTATACTCAAACGGTGCTTACCGCCTCGCCAAACCCAATGGGGACTTGTTCATGTTGCCCATCAACGTCAAGTTCCTGAAGAAGTACTACTCTTGATATCTTTCAGACATGTACTTCCACAAGGGGATATGTGGACTCAATCATCAGGGCTCACATACAATTCCCTTCTACAAAATCATACGCTTCCGGAACCCAGCTGTTCCATGGCATCCTCCAGTAGAAGGACAATCACGTCCACATCACCTCTGAGTTGTCCCCCCCTACATCCTACAAAATGGAATCTTACATTCTATAAGACTACGCTATCCATCATGTTTACCACGTCCATATTACCTCTGAGTAAACATCCCGTACAGACAACCCCTGCGTTGCCGTACATTAACCGCAGAACTTCCACGTCCACATTACCTCTGAGTAGTTCTGCGTATCCTCCAGAATCACTCCTACCACATCCATAACACCTCTGAGTAAGATGATTCTATCATTTTGAATCCCATATTTGCCATGTCCACATTACCTCTGAGCAAACATGTTGGTTCTCTCAAACTTATTATCTGTACCTAAAAACCAAGGTACGCAAAAGATAATAGGTCCACACAAATCATCAAGTTCATGACAGCAAAAATGAACACATCACAGAAGATTGTGTATTTTTTTATTTCTAAAAAAAGAGAGGAAAGGATTACACCATCCCCAGTAAGAGTTGCAAATACATAAAAAGAAGAGACTACAATCCCTAAACATCTCCAGGATTGGCTGAAAACTTTTCAACCCGACGCCTCAAGTCTGCCGCCCGAGTCTCTACAGTCGCCAAGACTCGACGTTCAGCTTCTTGACACATCGCTTCAATGGCCTCAGGAGAAGTGTCATTCTCATGCTTCTCATCCAACTGCTGTCGCTGCTGCACCAAAGTAAGAGCCCGGTGAGTGAAAGCTGCCTGCTTCGTCTTGAATGCTACGTGTTCAGCCTGGACACGTTTGACGTCTAATAGAAGTCGGGCCCGTTGATCCTCAAGGCGGCGGATCTGGGCATCAATCTCCGCGATACTAGTGTCCAACACAGCTCGTGCCTCCACCGTCTCCCGCGTAGACTGAGACAACTGCTCCACTGCAGCTTCAGTCTCAGCCACTTCGTGTTCCCAGACACTCACGGTGGCCTGGTAAGAAGACTCAGTCTCGGCGATCAGCTTCTCCTTCTCCGCATCTATCAGGACGGAGAGGTCGTTTCGCTGGATGCGCTGCAGTTCGGAAAGCCGCTGGTCCAACTCAACCACTGAGGCTTCTAGAATATCGGTCATATGATCATGGCCCTGATGAAGACGGATCAGGTTGATATGAGGCATTGCCAGAGTTCTTGTCATCGCAAAACTCCCAATGGCGTCCATCACGGCTGATACACCCCTCTGCAGCATTTTATACACTGCCTCGATGATAAATTTCACATATTTATCTGCATCCGCCAGCACCTGCAACGTCATAGCAGGAGTCGGAGGAGCTGCTTTAGCAGACGGACCACAAGAAGGCTCGTCTGTCTCAATCCGTGAGGCTGGACCCTCGGTATCGATAGGCTCTTCATCAACATGGGCTTGACTACTAGCCCGAAGAGCTAAAGGAATAGAAGAAGCCGAGGCAGGCATCGAGATAGTACCCTAAGTGGAAGGAGCAACGGAGGGTTCCATCAAACCCTTACTCCTCTCAAACTCGGAAGAACCACCGACGTCAGTGGCTACCATATCAGCCCCCAACGTGCTATCAACAGCCAGTACCTCCCCTGGCAGAATGGGGAGATTAACACTTATCTCCTGACTCACCCCTGAAGTCAGGACCGGCAGCCGAGTCTCACTTTCCTCATCAAATCCCTCTACAGGGACAGAATCTGTCGCTATCTCCTGATCGATAGCCATCTCAGCTTCCACTGCTGAGTCTGGGGTAGGGCTCGACAATGCTACAGCCGACCTCCCCTCATCATGACAAAGAGGGGAATCAACCCTCTCCTCTGTTCCAACCACATCTGTTGCCCCCGCAACAGACTCTTGTAACTCTGGAGCGACGTTATCTGAAGACGATGAACTCCACTCCACTTCATCATCAGGAAGCCTCGTGTCCGCTGGACCCTTGATGTCCAAGGTCCCCGGGACAGCCTTCACCATCTCGAAAGCTGCTTCATCCTCAGCTTCCCTTCTAACATAATATGGGGATGCCAGAATCTCCACGACAACGACATCATCTGGATTCTCCTCCATGGAAGAAATGGTGATCGGCGGAATGCGCTCTTCAGATGAGCCCGCCACCTCCTTTGGCCTGCTGCCACCAGACCTTGGAGTACGGGGTCTCCGTTTGAGCGGTTCCTACAAAAAGAAAGCAAAAGTCACACGAAATGTTGAACCCGAATCGGACTATAGGGTATACCTTTACCTCCGTAGGTGTCGAGTCCGACGACGCAGTCGGTAATGATGCCTTCTTCTGCCTCTTTGACGCAGAAGAGCCAACCTCTGTACCCATATGTCGTTTTGGTTGATCAACCGAAGGTTCGGCCTGACCCCCTGGGGATACGGCAGGGACACCTCGATGACCCACCTCTGGCGGACGGTACGATCGAACCCTAGCCGATGTGTTTACGGTCACCGTTAACGGGGTGCATACAACAAGACTGGTCTCCCTATTATATTCGGGAGGCATGGCCGCCATAACACAGTAAAATTTGGCGGCTGAGAAAAGAATCGGCGGTTGTAGATTCTGGACAGGCAGCGTAAAGCGAGCTCCGGTACATCCGCCATTATTGTAATTCCAAGCTCGTGCACTATCCAGCAAGCTTCCAGCATACCCCAGGGTGATACTGGGATTATCCAACATTAACTGAGCATAGCCGAATTGCCGTAAAAAATGGCTCGGCAAATACGGTTCCAGGTAGCACTGGTTCCTGTTCCGGTACACCAGATGGGACGACCGGATACTTTGCATCCAGCGGAATCCCCATGGAGGCATAGTGGTGGCATCTTCACCCGAATCCATCAAATATTCACCGGCCTCAAAACCCGAAAAGATAGGTCCTACTTTGGTGATCTTCCACCCCTGAAGGCGGGATAAAACCTTCCTGCAAACAGGAACGCCAGAATGCAACCAGCTCCTCTGGTGGAAATGACGAAGGAATGCATCTCCGGCCCTATGGTCTTCTTCCGAACCCGAACTCATTACATTTGGATGGTGTAAAATTAACCACCCCATCAGATAGTTAAATGGCAGTTCGGCACGCGGGAAGTTGTCATTCCTACCGCGATCGTGAACCACGTTTCCTACAAATGTGTCATGACCCGTACCCTAGAGTTAGGGCACGAGAAGTGGGTACGTCCAGCCTACGTTGCAGTGTCGGCGGTAGAACGCTGTCCTAGGTCTCATGTATCTAACAGTATAAGGCTAAACAGTTTATACACCCCGAATGGGGGTGACATAGCAGATACAGACTCAATCACATCTAAGGTAGAGCATGATAAGGATAGATAAAACATGAAATCCAAAAGAGGTACAACAGAGAGAAATCTAAGTGTCTAAGATACACAAATCCAAAAATACATCTCAAATCTCCAAACTCAGATACAGTAATCCATAAAGTAAATACAACTCCAGACAATTGAAAATAGCTAACTAAACAACTTCTAATGTGTCTCCTCTAGGCTAGCAGGCAATCTCCAAGCTATCTGTAAAATTTATCAACGGGTCCAGTCAGGACAGGAGCGAGTACAGTACATCTCAACAATATCATAACAGGTTAGGAAATATAAACATGCTAGAGAGTAAGATACAGGATCTGAAGAAATAACATGATGAAAAAGAGAGAGACTGTAAGTAAATAACTACACTATATAGAGAACTATCAGTGACTAGTGATTCAGAGCACAAGATGGCTATGTAAACGGCACGATGTTGTACACGAGTAATCTACAGAGGTTGTACACGAGTAATCTACTGGATTGATTACATAACCACTTCTACTTCCCCGTCCCAATCAACACACAAGGATCTAGATATGATATGTTATTGCACACGAAGTATAGTCGCACAGGAGATCATATGAATACATGAATATACACGATTTCACACGATTTGTACACGAATGTCATGAATACAAGGAGTACACGATGCTCACGATAAAGTACACGAACACGAATATCCGATGTATCCGCTAAGGGGATAACATCGCACAACAAGATCCATATAGTACTAATCCGTGTTTTCAACGTGTCAGCATCATGTAAAGTAATCTAAAGCAGGAAATATAATCCTAAACAAGATATGAAATGATCAGAGAATGTACTCTCCTGGTGTCTGAATGTCCAAAGTAAATATACTGTCCGAGGAGAGGTGTCTGGCTCCTAATCAGAACAGTACAAGTCACAACATGTCCAGAAGGGTAATATAAAGCACTACAATGCATTCTACATGAATCTAGGTCAAACTAGGCCAAAGTCAACCCTTGGTCAACTCTGGTCAACTGCACTAGTCAAACTAGGTCAAACTAGGTCATGTCCTAACCCAGCAAGTCTTACTAGGCCTAACCAAGACTATCCTAGCAAGCACACATCAATACAAGGCTATACAAGCCAACATATACCCAACTCTATATAGCATACAATTATTCAATACTTAAATAGGCAAGAATTCACATTAGATTTACACTAGGTAATCTATTACTTTAAGCTATACATGTCTACACATATATACACATGCATATATTAGTATTCAATATTAGGTCTATAATCATAACATTTCAAATGGCTGTATAAACTTATATATTACAATACAATATGCTAACATATATATAATATACATACATAGCTAAGTTAACTATATTCATAAATACTTATTTAAGAGGCTATGTGTGTGTATGTGAACATGGCAAAGGGGCAAGTGAGGGTTAAATGGGCATACATAGTGTATACATATCAAAGAGTGTCAAAGTGTAAGTGAACAAAGTGTTAAGTGTGATAGTGTCAACATAGTGTAAGGGGTACATAAGGTAATATAGGATTTGTGTTAACATAGAACATTACATCTCATTAACTTGTATATTGCATACATTACATCTATTATTATATTACATTCATGCTTGCATTCATTCATCATTCATTTATTCTCTTGCACTACTATATGCACCATATATTACATACTATGGAACCCTACATATTCATTACAAGCCATACTTATACATGCTTACATTAGATAGGATACTTATACCTCATACATCATTTATTTAACTATTTACTCATGCTTTCATTCTCTATTTAGTTACATAATGTATATACATTAACATGGGTTAAAATCAAATAGAACATTATATTACACACAAGGGTGCACAAAATACATATGCCGAATAGTAACTCCTACTAATAATCAATACTGTACCAACTCAGCATGAAATAAATTTTAGGATTAATGTATATTATAGATCTATGTGTTAGCTTTCCGAAACTTCAAACGGATCGTGTTTTCGTTTCCGGAAACTCCCGGAATCGCAAAAACACCGAGAACGTGTTTGTCTTTCGTACAGCTGACACTCAAATAATTCTCCAGAAAGTTACAGAATGAATTAGGCCTATTAATACATGTTTTTGGAAAGCAAACTTCAATACGCTTGTTTAAAAAAAATGGGAGACTAAACCGAGCATTGAGCTAGACGTTATGACATTTCTAAGTTAGGGCTGAAATTAAAAACGTGGATAAAAATCATGACGGATTTAGATAGTTTGAGCCAAAAGGATACACAATATATATCCTAATTATCCACAACAATAATAGCAATAATAATATGAGGAACCACACTCACAAACTTGATTATATAATCATCATGAACCATTTATTACATATATAAATATAGATACACTCTCATTACAATATATATATATATATATATATATATATATATATATATATATATATATATATATATATATTTTTATTCATTTATAAGAGAAACAGAGTCCGAAACAAGATAACTACAAAAAGCAACATCTCCAAACTCAGAATAACTAAAGCAACGGGTCCTCTGAATGAGAGCAGCGAATCAAGATCTTCTTCACCTATCTTTTCACTTCAGAAATCAACTGCAGAGAAGTGTATGAGTAAGATTCATAGCGCCACTTATTTCGATTCTTCCACAACACCCAGCAGATAGCGCCAACTATCAACTGTTTTGCATGCTTCTGTCGCTTCTTCCACCAGGTCTGGAGTCGCTGCAGCATATCACCTCTTCTAGCGCGAACACCCAATATAGATTGATAATGTTTCCAAACCAAAGAAGCCAATTCCCCTTCACCAAATATATGAATGACAGTCTCACTACATGTCTGAACACAACAATGACATGACGACGCCATAGAGAAGCCAAGCTTTTGAATATTATCATCCGTAGGGAGCTTGTTATAAAGAAGTCTCCATAGAACGATCGACCATTTAGATGGCATGCATTTATTCCAGATGTTTTTGAGATATACCTGATGGGGATAATGTTGGCGAACTTGATTCCAAGCCGACGTAATCGAAAATTTATTGGACGGGCTAGGAGTCCAAAGGAAATTGCCTTCGTCTTCAAGTATAAAATCCTCGCCCAGTCTTCTACCCCGAATTAGACGCTTCCAGACATGCGAAGCTGCAGATGTAAGTACTACTTCTTCAGGGAGATCGGACGAGCAATATTTAGCCTTCAGGTACTTCGCCCATAATGAGTTAGTAGATCGGAGTTTCCACCATATTTTTACTGTCAAGGCATCCAAGACATCCCCAAGCCGACGAATGCCTACGCCACCCTCCACGGTCGGTCGAGCCACCCTTTCCCACCGGAGCCACGAGCGTTTGGGCATGCCATCTTTCGAACCGCAAAGGAAACTATCAAACATGCTTTCAATACGATTTAGAACCGAAGTAGGCGGATTACTAGCCGAAAGACAATGTACAGGCATAGAAGCAAGAACAGATTTGATAAGAACCAGCCTGCCTCCATAAGAAAGATGTTTGTTGTTCCACCCCGAAATCTTCATCTGAATTTTGCCGACCAATTCGTCGTACATAGTAGCATTGCGACGTCCGGACATGATAGGGCACCCAAAATAGGTCATGGCAGTGTTTTGAATATGAAATCCTGTCATCTGATGAAGGCTATTAGCATTATCACTTGAGATCTTATCCGATAACATCATAGCTGATTTAGAAGCATTAACCCTCTGCTCTGAGTTAATCTCATATCTGTTGATGACCTGCATAAGCATATGAACTGAGCGTTTGTCAGCTCCAGAGAAAATTAATAAATCGTCCGCATAAGCCAAATGAGACACTCTCGGGCAACCTCTGGGGGAGTAGTATCCCGAGTATGTAGAGTTCTTGTTGAGCTGAATAAGGCTTCTACTCAGTGCTTCCGAAGCTATAATAAATAAAGCTGGAGAGAGTGGATCCCCTTGTCTAATGCCACATTGTCCATGAAAGAAACCCGATCTTCTCCCATTTATAAGAGTAGAAAACCACACATTATCAATCAAATGTAAAATCAGAGTTCTCCATTCATCACTAAAGCCAAATTTCTTCATAACCCGCAGAAGGAATGCCCAGTTAATCCTATCGTAAGCCTTACTCATGTCTAGCTTTAAAGCCAAGTTTCCTCCCCAATGTTTGTGATCAATGACCGATACCATTTCTTGAGCAAGTATAATATTGTCTACAATTTTCCTGCCTTTAACAAAGCCACTTTGTTCCGGCGATATAATACGAGGCAACACATCCACTAATCTATTAGCCAGTAACTTAGAGAAGATTTTGTTCATAAAATTACATAAACTAATAGGCCGATAGTCATTAAAGGATTTTGGATGCTTAGACTTGGGGATGGGGAGCAAAAATGTACTAGTAATAGCTTTAGGTAATGCAAAGCCATCAAGAAATAAACATACCGCCTCCATAATGTCGTTGCCTAAGATAGGCCAGCATTTCAAGAAGAATGATCCTGTGAATCCGTCTGGTCCCGAGGAGCTAACAGGGTCCAAGCTCTTCACCGTGGCCAACAGCTCCTCCATAGTCGGCTTAGCAGTCAGTGCAGCATTATCCTCATATGATAAGATACAAGGAATATCATCGAGAAACTCATCTTCAACTGCAACATGATGAGAAGTGAATACCTTACTATAGTGATCATTCGCTTCCTTTTGGATTTCTTCAAGAGAGGAGAGCGTGGAATCATTAGAAGAGAGAATATGATGAATATGAAGACGATTTCTTTTGGAGGAGACACATGAATGATAAAATTTAGTATTCTTATCACCATCCTCATCCCATTTGATCCGGGCTTTTTGCTTCCAAAACGTATCTTCAATGCGAAGGCGTTGTTTCAGATTGGCCCTAGCCAACATATACTGAGGACGAAGAGATGGGTCCGTCTCAAGCTCAGCCTCAATCGCCGTAACAGCGTCTTCAGCCTTCTTTACCTCTTGGAAAATATCACCAAATGTGGCCCTACTCCACAAAGAAAGAGCCCGTCTAGTAGCCCCCAATCGCAGACCAATGCGAACAAGGCTGTTACAATGATTCACAGAGTTCCATGCCTCCTCTACGACTGGTAAGAAAGTATCATGATCCTTCCAAAAGTGAAGAAAACGAAATGGCCTCGGAGAGTTAGGCCGCTCACTCTCAAGAGATAATAATATAGGGGAATGATCGGACTCCGTTCTATTCAAATGCGATAAGGCGGAGAGAGTGGCCCAAGCAAGCCATTTGTGGTCCAGGAGAACTCTGTCAAGTCTCGAGCCCAACTTGGGAGACCCATATTGACGGTCGACCCACGTGAAACGATTACCAGTATATGGGACTTCGGAAAGTCCCGCTGCCACTTGGAACTCCACAAATTCCTTGATAAAGATAGGATACGGAGGGAGGCCCCCAAATTTTTCCTCAGAGCTAGTAATCGCATTGAAGTCGCCACAAACCATCCATGGGAGAGTCCACCGTTGACGAGCCACCAACAGTTGGTTCCAGAGTAGCCTACGCCCCTCTTTGGTATTACTGCCATGCACAGCCGTCAGGAGAGACAATTCAGGGAATAGAGGTGTGGATACTGTTACAGAGAGACACTGGTCGGAAGCGTCGACAATAGAAAGCTCAGTTCCCGAACGAGCCATTATCCAAATATTGCCTTTAGGGTTACTGTACGAACTCTGAAAACCCAGCTTGAGTTGGAAAGAAAGAAGCTTAGCTGGCAGAACTTTAGGTTCTATAATAATCACTATTGGTACTTTGTTTGTACGACACAGAGATTTAAGTCTTTTAAAAGCCATTGGATGTGCAACCCCCCGAATATTCCAGCTAAGAATTTTCGTCATTAAGGGAAGAGGAGGAGGGTTGAGTTGTTGAAACCTTGGACGATGATCGGAGGATACGGGTGGAAGGAGGGGGAACCGACTTCTTTTTCTGTTGTCCATCATGGGGTTGATGGGGCGCTTCCGGGGGGATACTCGGGTCGGAAGGGAACTCATGATGCTCATGGTCCTCCAGAGAAGGAGGAGGTCCGTCAGGATGCGACTGTACCGGTTCAGCTGCGTCAACCTCGTCTGCCCAACGAAATTCGCCTTCTTCCAACTGCTCCGACCTAGATGCAACTGGAGAGGAAGGAGAATGACGTGGAACTGAGACTTGACGCGGGGATGTGACGGCGCCGGCATTAAGAGTGGGTGGAATATCGTCGGGGCACGAGCCTTCAATAACTGGCTCTCCATTAGCAGAAGAGTTCACTTGTGGCTCCAATGGCGGTTGAGAATTAGTGGTCTGAACATGGTCATCAATGTCTGGATTAGAAAGCTGTCCCTTCTCAGCATCAGTATTAATGACAGGGTCATTAATAGGCTGATTCGATGGTTCACCCTGTTCAAGAGAAGTAATATTGGCCTCCACTAAAATTTCTTTGTGTTTCTGTTGATGGGGGTTTGCATGATTTGGAGTATGAGTCTTGCATGCTTCTTTCTTATGGCCTTGATGCTTACAGATCGAGCAATAGACAGGGATATGTTCATATTCTACTTTCTGAAAGATAGTGCGCCCATGCGGCATATTTATACGGATGACTGGAGGGAGAGGCTTACTAGCATCAACTTCAACAAAATCACGAGCCGTACTGGGGCGGGATAGATCTTCTGTAGCTTTATCAAGTTTGAGTGGGGTGCCAATTCCAAGCACTATAGAAAATAATGCGTTCTTGGCAAATAACTGATGAGGGAGACCAGGGTGCGAAACCCAAGTAGGAGCCAATGGAGATTCGTGATCAGCATTGAAGTCCTTCGACCACCTAAAAACCCTCATAGGAGCGCGTGAAACATACCACGTTTCTCTGGCCCGAAGCCGAAGGAAGTCAACCTCAAGGGAAGGTCGGATGATAATGTGTTTAGGATCGATGACACCAACCTTGACTTCACCCGCGAACTGAAAGCCCAAGAAGGCTTTACGGATCACGTCGATCGGAGGTCGGGCGTGAGAGAATTTGCCAATTAAGGCAAACTAAAAAGGTTGGATCAAGATCTGCTCGTCTTCCTCCGAGAAGGATATGATGGGAACCCCCTTCGAGAAGGAAGGCGATCGGATGGGAATCAGAGGCGCCGCCGGAGCCACGCCTACTGCCTCCGCAAAAGTTTTGGTCGCCATGGAAGCAAAGGCAGGAGACTACGATGGTCAAGCGATCCCACCGTAGGGGATGACGCCGGCCCGGCCAAAGGCCAAGCCGGAGTCGGTGGAAAGATTAGGGTTCACAAGGCGACGGCGCTCCTCAAAGGAGAAGAGAGCGCAGAGACATGATATATATATATATATATATATATATATATATATATATATATATATATATATATATATATATATATATATATATATATATATATATATATATATATATATATATTTTCTTTTTGATATATATATATATATATATATATATATATATATATATATATCAAAATATATATATATATATATATATATATATATATATATATATATATATATATATATATACATACACAAATCTATATATGTAACATGAACACATCTATAAGAGATACATGAATGAAATGTAAAGTACTCAAGAACACATCTCTACATATTCAAATCTGAGATTTAATATGAATTAATTCATTTAATCAATATTTTAAATATGAAGTGTGTCCAAGTTTGGGGGTTTTCTCCATGGACACAAGACACAACAATAATACAATAGAAATCCCTAAAGGACACATAATGGACACAAGAGGACACAAAAATAGGGACACAACAATGGGGGTCATTCCTATGGTTAAAACTTTCCTAAATGCAAAATGGAGAAATAAAAGAGAAGGAAATATTACCTAAAGGAGAGAAAATCCAAGGAGAAAGGCTTCTTCCTTGGGAGAGCTTGAGAGCACTTGAGGATGAAGACTTCTCAAAGAAAGGAAATGAGATGGGAGTCCTATTAGGGCCGGCCACAATGGTTATATCCCCCTTCATTGAATATTACAAGTATGCCCCTCCCTTAGTTACAAGTGTTTAAAACAATTTTGGTTAGGGTTTGGGAGTAAAAGGGTCAAATAAAAAAAAACTCTAAATGGTTAACCTAATAATTAGGATTATGACTAATCTTTATAACATGACTAACTAAACTGTGGGCCATGGCTAACTAATGCATGGGTCCAACTAGAGTCTACGTTACCCCGGGTCCCCGTTACAAGTCGGATTGAGATGAAATTCGAACCCGACTCAAATAACCCCAAAATAATATCATAAATAATAAAATAAATATCAAAATAATTCAAAGAGATCAAATGCAAAATATCCTTAGGCCAGAAATGACATTAAAATATCATAATCACATGGTTAGGCTCTAGGTCAAATAGTCTCTAGGGTTTCACTAGCAAAACGTCAAAACCACAAGTCATTGATTTAAATAATTTTAAAATGATTTAAAATCACCAAAATCATATCATGAATTAAATATCATTATTAAAATAATTATAAATTCGAAATTTTAAAATTACCCTCATTTGGAAAATTGGGTGCTACAACTCTACCCACCTTAGAAAAATTTTGTCCTCGAAATTTAAGATCGATAGTACTCCTTCTAGAGCCTCTAACCTACCCAATATCTAAGGTAACACTTCCTAACACTGGAATAATAAACGGACATCTAGATAGTGTCAATCTAGGAATATCTCCAACACTGCTCTGCTGTACGGCGGTAATGGAACTTCAATAAAATATGGACTGGAACCTATATCCAAGGGACTGGACCTATTTTAAGGTGGTCTTAACTAAGGATGGAAAGGAACTGATCATAGGCTATAGGTATGCTCAAACTATTATCTTCCTATTAACCATCTATTAATACATTCTATTACCATAGGACGATGCATTACTAAGACATATAGGCCCCTATCTCTCATAACACATTTATACTCACCAAAAGACTAGTACATCCTATCAAGGCTGATACTATAATCTCTCATAAATCTCATAAGCTACATGTTTATAGACACACATCCCCACATCAAAGACTAACCTATATATATCTACAACATATACTAATGGGGTGACGTCCCTATTTCCCAACAATCAAGGTCTTAAGAAAATTTATCTAAATCATGCAATTTGAAGGAATAGTATACAAGGTCAGGGCATACCATAGCAGTTGGAAGTCTCACCTAGGTACACTAATCATTCTAGGTCAAAACAGTACTATGGTATCAACACACAAACAATCTAGGGTGTCCTAATTGGAAAAGGTAAGGGAACAACAATCATCAAGGTTGTAGGGCTGTCTACCATCCTATATAAAAATTGGTCATTAACAAGCAACTAAGAAATTATTAAAAGGTTACTATTCCATAAAATGGCAAAAATTGAAAATTTAGGCACAACAAATCACAAATAGATTTTTGTCTTGACACGATCTAAGTTGATCAATTTCGGGATAAGACGAGATTTGGGCAAGAAGGGAAATCAATAAAATCAAAGTATGAGCACGAGCATCCAATGATGGAGGTTCAGGTCATGATTAAATTTAATTCGACTGAGTACGAATACGAGGTTCATAGGCGATGAAAAGATTTCAAGAAGAATTGTCAAGGCTGTCGCGAATGAGACTCTAGGGTCAAGTTTAACTATGTCTCCATTCTCGTAGATTGATACATGAAAAAGCGAACCAAAGTGCAATAGGTTGATCAGACCATCATGTACCGGTTCTGATTAGACAATATGTTAGTGGGTGGCCACCCAATAAAATATGTCATGACCAAGCTCGAAAATAGATAAGCTTGCAAAACTAAGGCTAATTTAGCAGCACAAGATATAAGGGTAGTAATGATGAAAGGAATTACATAGTCCAAGGTTCTTAACCAAACGGGTCAAGTAATCAGATAAGGTACAAGGTTAAGCATCTAAGGAAACAAACAGAACACCATCACATGTCGGGTCGAAAGAATTGAGTCAAGGCTGGATTTCTAATTGAAATAAGAAGAAATTTAGTATAATGGTAGAGGTTATAGTTTAGCCAGTTGACCAGAAAATTATATCAAGAAAATAGAGTACAAGAAGACGGGTTTTAGTGGGACATGATATACCTACACGAAGGTGAGCTCGTCTAGGTCTTGCATATAAGATTTGTTGGAGGATAACAGCTAGTATTACATTCCGAATATCAAAGTCACGATAAGGAACGTCAAGGATCTCAATTAGAAAGTGGGATTTCAAGAGGTGGTAATTAATGCACAAAAATAATGAAGATCGAGTTAGTCATCTGCTTCTGATACTCTTAAGTTCATCTGGTCATAACTTACCAATCATATCTTTACCTCACCAGTCTCCATATGAAAATTTAACCTTTACTTAAACCCTTACCATGACTACCGTAGGCAATTCCCAATTTCCAAACATCACTCTTGAAGCACAGCCCTCACATCTAGGAATCAATATTAACCATTTATTTAAATTTCCAAGTTCTTTCACCTTGTCTTAAATTTGACCCAAAACCTCTAAATCCCGTTTACGAATTTCTTGAACTTGTTCAAATTGTTCTCCTCGTATTATTTAATTTAAATCTCTAGGCCTTACAAAACTTATCTTCCATCATAAAATCAACTTCCGTATTTTCTTCGACTTACACCCTTGAATATTATTCTCCTAAAAATATTTCACAACAATCTCTAAACTTTCATAACTTTGTGTTCTCTCTATCCCTAGTCATTTCCTCGCAACATCTTGTTTAATATCCTTATTAAACACAATTAACTTCTCTTTTCCATTACTAACCTTCTACATAGCCTTAGGGTAAAACCTTCCAAGAATCAATAACCAGAATTTCGTGGTTCTCCAATCTAGGTTGACCTTGAATATCCTTATCAGTTTTGAATACACCTATAAACTATCTCATAACCCCAAAATTTTGTCTAAATGTGATTGTTTCCAGATTGGCAGTATACATCTCTTTATTCTATTCGAGACCTTTACCATATTTCTATCTCAAGTTTCCATATGGAACACTCCACATTTGATTTTCTTTAGATCATCATATAATAACCAGTTACGTCTTCTCTGAGCTACATGATTTACGTCACTTCCTTAGCCTTCCCCATGCAAAAGATACGAAGATTCAAGGGTTTCGAAGTACATCTGGTAGGGATGACAAGATATGGGTAATTAATGTAATGAGACAGAGTTTAAGATAAGAGGTAAATAAGAATGCAAGAGAATAATGGCGAGAAAGAATAATGAAGATATGTTCCTTCTCATCGGTTCAAACGAGAGGAACCCATCAAGCTTAAATTCAATAGCAAAGAATAAGGGTGAATCCAAACAAGAGGAAAAAGAATTCCAATTGAAGTTCAAAATGAGTTTCTCAGGGGTCGTCCCAGAAATCTTTCAAAGAATCCTAAGTGTGATTGAGTACCTTAGATTTAAAAATATTAATCTAAATACAAAATTAAATCAACAACTACAAAATTTTATCAAAATCATCAACTAATACCAGGATTCAAAGTTCTACAATGAATCCACAAAATCAAATTCAAATCAAGGAAAAAGGTGAATCAAAACAAGGAAAAGGAGTTTAAATCGGAATTCAAAATAAGATTCTCAAGGGTCATCCCAGGAATCTCTCAAGAAATCCTAACAGTGATTGAGTATCCTCTCATCCTAACATCTTAATTTATATATCCTATAGCAGGCTTGTAGTAGTACAACTAAGTCGTTGCGCTACTACGAAATCGCACTAATGCGAATCTCGACCTGCATGGGCCACCACTAAAAACGTGTCACGACCCGCACCCTAGAGTTAGGGCACGAGAAGTGGGTACGTTCAGCCTACGCTGCAGTGTCGGCGGTAGAACGCTGTCCTAGGTCTCATGCATCTATCAGTATAAGGCTAAACAGTTTATACTCCCCGAATGGGGGTGACATAGCAGATACAGACTCAATCACATCTAAGGTAGAGCATGATAAGGATAGATAAAACATGAAATCCAAAAGAGGTACAACAGAGAGAAATCTAAGTGTCTAAGATACACAAATCCAAAAATACATCTCAAATCTCCAAACTCAGATACAGTAATCCATACAGTAAATACAACTCCAGGCAATTGAAAATAGCTAACTAAACAACCTCTAATGTGTCTCCTCTAGGCTAGCAGGCAATCTCCAAGCTATCTGTAAAATTTATCAACGGGACCAGTCAGGATAGGAACGAGTACAGTACATCTCAACAATATCATAACAGGTTAGAAAATATAAACATGCTAGAGAGTAAGATACAGGATCTGAAGAAATAACATGATGAAAAAGAGAGAGACTGTAAGTAAATAGCTACACTATATAGAGAACTATCAGTGACTAGTGATTCAGAGCACAAGATGGTTATGTAAACGGCACGATGTTGTACACGAGTAATCTACAGAGGTTGTACACGGGTAATCTACTGGATTGATTACATAACCACTTCTACTCACCCGCCCCAATCAACACACAAGGATCTAGATATGATATGTTATTGCACACGAAGTATAGTCGTAAACGAGATCATGTGAATACATGAATATACACGATTTCACAGGATTTGTACACGAATGTCACGAATACAAGGAGTACACGATGCTCACGATAAAGTACATGAATACCCGATGTATCCGCTAAGGGGATAACATCGCACAACAAGATCCATATAGTACTAATCCGTGTTTCCAACGTGTCAGCATCATGTAAAGTAATTTAAAGCAGGAAATATAATCCTAAACAAGATATGAAATGATCAGAGAATGTACTCGCTTGGTGTCTGAATGTCCAAAGTAAATATACTTTTCGAGGAGAGGTGTCTGGCTCCTAATCAGAACAGCACAAGTCACAACATGTCCAGAAGGGTAATATAAAGCTCTACAATGTATTCTACATGAATCTAGGTCAAACTAGGCCAAAGTCAACCCTTGGTCAACTTTGGTCAACTACACTAGTCAAACTAGGTCAAACTAGGTCATGTCCTAACCCAGCAAGTCTTACTAGGCCTAACCAAGACTATCCTAGCAAGCACACATCAATACAAGGCTATACAAGCCAACATATACCCAACTCTATATAGCATGCAATTATTCAATACTCAAATAGGCAAGAATTCACATTAGATATACACTAGGTAATCTATTACTTTAAGCTATACATGTCTACACATATATACACATGCATATATTGGTATTCAACATTAGGTCTATAATCATGGCATTTCAAATGGCTGTATAAACTTATATATTACAATACAATATGCTAACATATATATAATATACATACATAGCTAAGTTAATTATATTCATAAATACTTATTTAAGAGGCTGTGTGTGTGTATGTGAACATGGCAAAGGGGCAAGTGAGGGTTAAATAGGCATACATAGTGTATACATATCAAAGAGTGTCAAAGTGTAAGTGAACAAAGTGTCAAGTGTGATAGTGTCAACATAGTGTAAGGGGTACATGAGGTAATATAGGATTTGTGTTAACATAGAACATTACATCTCATTAACTTGTATATTGCATACATTACATCTATTATTATATTACATTCATGCTTGCATTCATTCATCATTCATTTATTCTCTTGCACTACTATATGCACCATATATTACATACTATGGAACCCTACATATTCATTACAAGCCATACTTATACATGCTTACATTAGATAGGATACTTACACCTCATACATCATTTATTTAACCATTTACTCATGCTTGCATTCTCTATTTAGTTACATAATGTATATACATTAACATGGGTTAAAATCAAATAGAATATTATATTACACACAAGGGTGCACAAAATACATATGTCGAATAGTAACTCCTACTAATAATCAATACTGTACCAACTCAGCATGAATTAAATTCTAGGATTAATGTATGTTATAGATCTATGTGTTAGCTTTCCGAAACTTCAAACGGATCGCATTTTCGTTTCCGAAAACTCCCGGAATCGCGAAAACACCGAGAACGCGTTTGTCTTTCGTACAGCTGACACTCAAATAATTCTCCAGAAAGTTACAGAATGAATTAGGCCTACTAATACATGTTTTTGGAAAGCTAACTTCAATACGCTTCTTTTCAAAAAAACGGAAGACTAAACTGAGCTTTGAGCTAGAAGTTATGATATTTCTAAGTTAGGGCTGAAATTAAAAACGTGGATAAAAATCATGACGGGTTTAGATAGTTTGAGCCAAAAGAATACACAATATATATCCTAATTATCCACAACAATAATAGCAATAATAATATGAGGAACCACACTCACAAACTTGATTATATAATCATCATGAACCATTTATTACATATATAAATATAGATACACTCTCATTACAATATATATATATATATATATATATATATATATATATATATATACACATACACAAATCTATATATGTAACATGAACACATCTATAAGAGATACATGAATGAAATGTAAAGTACTCAAGAACACATCTCTACATATTCAAATCTGAGATTTAATATGAATTAATTCATTTAATCAATATTTTAAATATAAAGTGTGTCCAAGTTTGGGAGTTTTCTCTATGGACACAAGACACAACAATAATACAATAGAAATCCCTAAAGGACACATAATGGACACAAGAGGACACAAAAATAGGGACACAACAATGGGGGTCATTTTTATGGTTAAAACTATCCTAAATGCAAAATGGAGAAATAAAAGAGAAGGAAATATTACCTAAAGGAGAGAAAATCCAAGGAGAAAGGCTTCTTCCTTGGGAGAGCTTGAGAGCACTTGAGGAAGAAGATTTCTCAAAGAACGGAAATGAGATGGGAGTCCGATTAGGGCCGGCCACAATGGTTATATCCCCCCTTTATTGAATATTACAAGTTTGCCCCTCCCTTAGTTACAAGTGTTTAAAACAATTTTGGTTAGGGTTTGGGGGTAAAAGGGTCAAATAAAAAAAACTCTAAATGGTTAACCTAATAATTAGGATTATGACTAATCTTTCTAACATGACTAACTAAAATGTGGGCCATGGCTAACTAATGCATGGGTCCAACTAGAGTCTAAGTTACACCGGGTCCCCGTTACAAGTCGGATTGAGATGAAATTCGATCCCGACTCAAATAACCCCAAAACAATATCATAAATAATAAAATAAATATCAAAATAATTCAAAGAGGTCAAATGCAAAATATCCTTAGGCCAGAAATGATATTAAAATATCATAATCACATGGTTAGGCTCTAGGTCAAACAGTCTCTAGGGTTTCAGTAGCAAAACGTCAAAACCACAAGTCATTGATTTAAATAATTTTAAAATAATTTAAAATCACCAAAATTATATCATGAATTAAATATCATTATTAAAATAATTATAAACACGAAATTTCAAAATTACCCTTATTTGGAAAACTGGGTGCTACAAAACTCCCGTAAACCTTGCAGCAGGTTACACACCATCGCGGGAGTAGAGCCAGGCGCCGGCCGAAAACTAACTTCACTGTTGGCAGGATTAAGTTCCGAGTCACCCTCTCTACGGAGCCTGACCCACCCGAGAAGACGTAATCCCGAAGCCAAACCATAAGATACGCGGCTAATACTACTTTCGACGACATCCGATGAGTAAGATGCCAGAAACAGTTGTAGGAGCGTTCATCCGACTCCTGGTCCTCGTTCTCCCGGAGATTCTTCTTACCTAACCTGCTCATTTCGGAGAGCACCTCGCTACGGGAAAGCGCTGGCGGAGTAGAGAACTGCGAGGGATCTTCCTAGTCTTGCTTAAAGACGTAATCTCTCCAAGCGCCTTACTTCTATAGTAATGATGACTCGCCACTTCCTTGAAGACGGCCATCATTTCTTCATCTTTGTCTCCCAGGACTTGGAACTCCTCGTTGGTCGGGAAGTATTCTTCATAGGGTTCTGATCCCCAAGGGAGCTTTGATACCTCGTGTATTTCATGAAGTGCAAGGCCTAGTTCCCCCACCGGAGTGAAGAAGGTCCCGGTATGGGTATCAAACATCTCCAGGAGCGCGAGGAACATATACCGATTGATGTCAACACCTGCCTGAGTAGCACGGATCACGGCAGTCAGCCCCATCTCTTGGAGTTCGATTTAAAACCGTGACAACATCCAGAGTGTCAGCTTGTCCTATTTGGCAACGTAATGACACCAACCCTCTACCCGAAATTCACCTTTCGGGTACGATCGCTCCATCAACAGCATGCGATTGGCAAAAGTCGAAGCACCAAAGGCAACTGTATTGACGGGAATGTCACTATAAATGCTCCCAGGGCGTAGAGTCCGCTAGGTGAAAGAAGGCCCGGCCCGTACGGCGGTCAAAGTATTCCTTTGATCTGAGGTAGAGTCGATCTTGATGATGCCTGCCACCGCTCCCCCTGAGATGGGGTTAGATCCCAAGACATCCTCCTCTTGGAAGCAAGTCGACAGAAAGCCGTCAGAGGCCATTGGCGTTAGAGCTGCTTAACGGTCATATGCACTCCTCTCGCTGTAAAAATCCAATCTTCCTTGACCTTCAACACCTTTGCTTCAATAGAAGTAAGGCGGTCTCCAAACAGAAACTCGGGCTTCAGGAAAGTCACTTTATCAGAAGTGGCAGATTTCAAAACGCCATGCTCCATCATTCGTTTGAGGAACCCATGTGGTTGTTCCCGGATTTGAGTCATTCTTTCGGGAGGCTAATCCAGCATGATAGCAGTTCGAGCAGGATTTATCACCTTCTTATCGTAATCTACTCCCATCTGGCAGAAGGCAGCATCCAGAAGCACCTCATTCAGGAGTGGGACAGTCATCGACACTGGTGTTCAAACAAAGAAGGCAAAGATTCAGCGATGTTACACAACAAAAGAATCTAAGCCTAGTTTATTATCAAGAGTGCATCAGGCTCATGCACATCTAAAAAAGAGCTTCAGCGCATCATCTGGGCTTAAACCCATGTGCGTCAGCAGTAAAGCTTTGGCGCATCTTCAGGGCTTAAACCCATACGCGTCAGCAATGGAGCCTCGGCGCATCATCAAGACTCAAGGTCCATGCGCGTCGGCGTATGTATGATTCAAGAACGGGATGATGAAACTCACCAACCACCGATGGCCGAACTTCAACAGGTAGATGGGGAACATCAGCCACAACAACCTCTACGGATTCTTTCCCTTTGCCTCGTCCCTTGCCAGCACCGCCGCGAGAAGTTTTGGGAGCCATTCCTTAAAAGGAGAAAATTAGGGTTTTTGTGAAGAAAAAACTCTAAAAGCAAAGGCAATGAGAGGAAGAACTCTCTCTCTCTCCATCTCACGCCTATTTATAGGCACGGTTGCATGCGTGAATCGATGAAGTGTGACCTTAGCCGTCGCCTCGGGTTCTGTGAGAAGATAACCGCAAATAAATCTAAAAAGATCATCATTAATCATTTTGGTTATCGAGGTGTTATCATTTGCATTAACTGAGAGGAGTATGCGCCCCATCACTGATGCACGGATGCACTCGAACAGACATGCGCCCCAATAGTCATACGCCTCGACCGCCATGCTTCTTATTCAAAGTATTCCAAAACTTGTCCAAAAGTTTTGAAAACTTTGAAGAGGGTCTTGTAGAAGCATGAAATTTCAGGACCAGAAATTCTGTACGCCAAACCCTACATGCGCCAGAGAGCTCGGACAAAGTACTTCACACAGCAAAAACAACAAATATGGACATTGAAAGAGGACTTTTTATTACATATAAAAGTCTATCATATGTCTAGAAAAGGTTGTACAAAGGAGAACTTCTACAAAAAGAAAAGACCCTAAGTCTACGGCCAGGCGCGACGATCACCATGCGCCCTCAGCAGGGCGCATCCCACCATGCGCCCTCAGCGGGGCGCATCCTTTCAGCAGCTCAGTTATGTGTATCCTCAGTTATGTGCATCCCTTCAGCAGTCCAGTTATGTGCCGCTCTTCCAGCCAGGCTCACCGCCGTCTAAATGCTTCGACTAATAAAGCATTTATTGAGCAGAACAAGGGTGGCAATCAACCCTCTAGTTGGAGGAAGAGCTCCCCAAATCGAGGAAGAAAAGAGCACCGCAAGCCCACCTGTGGCCAGGGGAGGCTTCGAAAGAGCCTCCAAAGGCGAAGGAAGACCGCAATCGAAACTGCGGCTAAAGGAGCAGCTTTCAACACAACCAGAGTGGGCGACACCCACTTTGAAGGAAGAAAGAGCCCCCAAAGCTACAGCACCGCCATTCCGATCTGCGGCTCTTCCCACATGACAGAGACAAGGCTCGTGTATCCCTATCTTTGGATGCAACAGGCACCTTCTGCCTGCCTCAGAAGCCTTCGACTCCGACCTTTGGATGTAAAAGTCACCTTCAAGTGCATCAATAAAGACATTGCGTCGCATCTTCACCCTCGGGAGCATCTCATCAACAGAATGCATCCGAGTAAACAAGTTCATGTCGGAAGAACGTGAGAGAACGAGAAGCAAACTCTCTCCATGCCACTATTTATAGGCCGGGCAAATAAACCCATGCGCCAAGTGGATGGCTCTTCGAATTCCGTACAATAAATTTGCATTTAATGGATGAACCGGACGCTTCGAATTCAGCCAAGTCAAAATGGCTATTTAAAGCACTCGAAGAACGTAACAGTCGCACCATTAAAGACGTGTCACGAAGCGGATGTGCCGGCCAGACAGCGCATCACACAGACGCGCCCTTTAAACATCAAGCGCATCACACAGACGCGTCCTTCAGCACCAAGTGCCGTACATGGATGCGTCCCCATACGCCTAGTGGAACACCGATCGATGCGCCCACTCAGCTGTCCATCAAATATCAAAAACATTAAATGCTGAAGTCTGACAGAGTTGGCAGCACGCTTCCCGAAGACTGAACAGTTGACAGCTTTTTCAGAAAATGAAGCGTCGCCAACGTCAGCATCATCATTACTTTCCTCCGACGGTTACTGCCACGTGGCCTCCCAATCATCTCGCATGCGCCTCCGCAGCCATGTGCCTAAATCTGCATGCGCCTCAAAAGCCATGCGTCCCAAACTTTTCTCTGATCCCAAAAGACAGAAGTAAAGTTACTACTGAAGCTTCGTATGCGCCTCAAAAGCCATGTGCTCTGAGTGGTTCGTGACTCCCAAAAGTTACGAGCCAAAGTCTTCTCATGCGCCCAATCCCAGGCACATCCTACCAGATTATTCCCCATCAAATCTGAGATCTTCGAGCCATAGGCCGATGACACGTGTCCTTTGACTCGATCACCCAAGATCTCAACAATAGAAAGATCTTCTTTCCTGCTACGTGCCAGCTCACAACATCAGCATGAAGAATTCAACCCCTCAATCAAGGCGCAGCATCCATACGCCTCTATCAGCAATCACCACGTGGCGTCCCCGCGTCCAGGCGCATCCTACATATGCGCGCATAAGCAGCCAGCCTGCAAAGCTATAAATAGAGGGATCATTTCCTTCTCACCCACAAACGATCACACACAGAGGCAAACGCACATCGACAGACAGAGACTTCGTACCACTAGAGAGGCAGATACAGATACTCAACGTCTTTCTCCTCTCAGCAAGCTCCAGCACCCAGAGCAATCCAAACCTTCAAAGAATTGATAACCGTCGTCAGATCGTCAACGGAGTCAACGTATTACCACTCGCTCCATCGGCACAAGGGACCCAGATTAAACAAAAGTGTACTCCTAGGACTACGTTTAAGTCCAATATTGTAACACTGTTCTGTTTGTATTAAAATTTGCAATCAAAAGATTTTAATGGCAAACACTTTCTATTCGGACACATAGTGTATGAACAATCGGAGCCAAGAATCCAAACTTCGACAAAATTATCCTTTTCTACAATGTACTGTAAGCACATCACAACTACTTGACTTCATGGGCAACACTGGCTTGACCTTGATCACTTGACACATTTATCCTTCTTCTCCAGCCACTTCTTATACTTCGGATATTATTTCTTCATATATCCTGTCTGTTTGCAGAAATTAAAAATATGCATTGCTATCCTGTTCGAATTTGGATTTTCACTTTCCACTCTTGCCTGCATCCTTATTCTTCGGAATCTACCTTCTATTGGCAATCAGTACATCTTTCTAATTGGATTAGGCATCCTCATGATCTTATTATTAAGAAGGGTTGTAGTCAAGTTTGTGTCACATTTCCATAAAGGATCGATGTCACCAAATTGTCATAAGATTCCAAAAGTGAAGATAGGAGTAAAAGTGCCTAGCTTGTCCTCATTTTTTAATTTTACTATGAGACACAGAAGGTCACAAACAATCTTATTGAGTTGTTCAAATGGTTAAGAATTTGGTCCCTTCCTTTATACGTAAACAACAAAGTTGTTTCTTAAGATACAAATTGTTACACAATGATTATGTCATATACAAGCTCTCAAGCTTCAACCGTAAATCTAAATATAGAATTATATAAGATAACATTGTACATCATCTTATATGCTAGACAAAGCTATATCGTTCACTGTGTCCTATGATCTATGTCATCCTATAAATCCTCCGCCATATCAATTTTTTTTCTTTCTTCTTATTGCGACGACCTTAATCATTTCCTCTTTCACGAGGATACTCTTGATCCTTCTCTTGCACAATGAGAATTTTTCTTACCATTCAATTTCTACACCTCTAACTTGGTTCTATTAGCTTTGTTACTCGTCATTTATATATTTCAAAATTGTATGCTCTTGACTCTTGATAGTATTTAGGAATGTTTGGATTGTAGGAGGTTTGCAGAGGTGTAAGTAATGAATTTCAAAATTCATAAACATCCTATAAAATTCCAATTAGACATTAATTTATTGCATGATATTATTTAATTATATTAATAGAAAATTTTAGACAGAGACATAGTTTGAGAATTTGCAGAGGAAGAGAAATTTGGAATAATTGGGGATATGGGAACAATTCACCAACTCAGGTGGCAAATTGTATATTTAACAAGAAACTAAAGATATCAACAAGTTGATATTGTTTAGTTTGAGGTGCCAAATTAAGGTTTTGGACTAAAAGGGCGTGGGATTAAATTCAAAATGTTAACCATTTTTATTTTTCTACCAAATGCTATGCTCTACAAATGTGATCAAATTTTGGTGTCCCTCTAACATTGTCCTAGTTATTTTGGAAATAACAAATGGTTTTTGAAATTATAATAACCATTATAATTTTGTTGCATAAGTAACACCATTTAAAATAAATACTAAAATTGTTAAAATGCTATAACTAATACTGCAAAAGTAGTATTTACAACCAATCAAACACTTACACAGTATATTCGTATATTATGTTTGTCTGATGTAAGTTAAAATTTGTTACATTTATTTGGGATACAATTGCGTAATTTTTTAAAACCAATAACATAATTTGGTTTATAGTTTATATTTTGATAAACTAGTTCATTGATTTATTTGATTTATTTTTTGTTAACTTTTGAAAGAAAATGATAGTTTGTTTTCAAAAGTTGTTCTTATTTTGCTTTTGAAAGACAATAAGTCAAAGTAATTTCAATTATTTACAAAAAGAGAACTAGTCTTTGTGGCTAAAATAACCCGAAATAGGTATATGCATAATAAGATTTCTAGGCCATTCGACTTCTATACAAGTAGTGTGCAAAGCTTTCATTTCAGAGTCCATTGTACTACTGGCAATGATAGTTTGTTTACATGATCCTCAGGAGATTCAGCTCCTTCTAGGGTAAAAATATATCCATTAGTGGATTTTACATCATGTGAATCAGTTATCTAATTTGCATCTGAGTAATCTTCTATAATATCAGGATGTCTAGTATAATGAAGTTTATAATCTAGAGTGCCCTTAAGATATCTAAATACTCTGTCCAATGCAATCCAATGTGACTGGTTTGGGTTACTAGTGTATCTACTTAGTCTTCCAATAGCAAATGTATTATCAGGTCTCGTCCTATTTGTTATGTACATAAGGGACTCTATCATCTGTGAATATCTATGTTGTTCTATAGGTGATCCTTTATTCTTCTTGAGAATAACATTACTTTCATAACGAGTAAGGGCAGGTTTTTTTTATCAAAATACTCAAACTTTCTTAGCATTTTCTCAATTGAATGTGCTAAAGATAGAGTACATCCTTCTTTGCATTTGGACTCTTACATTCCTATGATCAAGTTGGCTTCCCTTAAATCTTTTATGTCAAACTGGTTAGATAAATAATTTTTAGTGTTATTTATCAATTCCAGTGAGGGTCCTAGAATAAGGATATCATCAACATACAAGCATAAGATGACACAACTTCCATTTATATTTTTAGAATACAAACATTTGTCATATTCGTTTGGCAAAAAATCAAATTCTAAAATGACTTTATCAAATTTGTTGTGTCATTGCTTGGGAGCTTACTTTAGAACATAAAGTGATTTTACTAATCTACAAACCTTCTTTTCTTGACCTTTAGGAATGAAACCTTCATGTTGCTCCATATATATTTCTTCCTCTAAATCTCCATTTAGAAATGATGTCTTTACAACCATTTGATGGATTAGCATATCATGAATGAAAGCTAAGGCTAGAAGGGTTCTAATAGAAGTAATTCTAGCTATAGGAGAAATATATCCTTAACTGAACTGCATCTCTAGCTTCTATAATTATATTATTAGAGATTTTATTTACTTCAGAATGAGTTACAAGAAATCTAATGGCATCCCCAAACTTCCTCTTTTTGGGTTCAGGAATTCCTACCATAGCTAGACATCCCCAAACTTTGAGATAATTAATCCTAGGGGTTCGACATTTGTATAACTCATATGGTCTCTTATTATTAGAGTTACTAGGTATCCTATTAAGGATATAACATACCGACAATAAGACCTCCCTACAGATTATCAAGGGCACCTGAACTGAGAAGTATTACATTTACCATGTCTAACAGAGTGCGATTCTTTCTTTTGATAACTCTGTTAAACTGTAGTCAATAAGCACTACAAGAAATCCGGGTTTCCGTGACAAGTAATCTGTGACAAGTGTAAAACTTGTCACTGAAAGGAATATTTCTGTGACAAATAATTTTTGTTGTCACTCATAATTTGTTTCTGTGACAACTGTTATTGTCCATCACACAATTAAAACATTTAGTGACCATATTTTTATTGGTCGTCACTTAATGTGGTCACTGAAATAAAATTATGATTTTAGAGACAAGTTATGTGTGACAAGGGAAATAGTTGTCACTAAAATTTTTTGTTGTAGTTACAAGAAAATATTATTGTCACATAAAAGTATTAGCCACAAGATTAAAATTTTATTCTTGTCACTTAAAAGTTTCTTTTAGTTACCAAATAATTGTACGTCACACAAAAGTATTAGTCACAAAGAAGAAATTTATTTCTTGTAACAAAAACTTTAAATAAATTTTAAAAAGTTAAATAAAAAAGATATATCCTAATTTTGATACTATTTTGACATTACTATTTAAATTGTAACAAGATTTGACTATACCAAAAAATTTCACATCAAATATCACAATCCTAATTATAATCCGGCTGTATATAAAAAAAATCATCAAATATTCGCAAGTCTCCAACCAGATTTAGAATCCTGTTAGTATCCTATATATATATATATATATATATATATATATATATATATATATATATATATATATATATATATATATATATTTTAGTATCCTATATATATATATATATATATATATAAAAAATTATATATATATATATATATATATATATATATATATATATATATATATATATATTAAAAAATATCCATAAACATCAATTTTTCATCCCCTGTCCCACAAACCCTAGCAATTCCCTCTAATTTTTTCCCACGAAATCAAAAGCCCTAGCAATCCCGCGCCCTCGTCGCTGCCAAACAATTCAAAAGTTACAAACTTAGTGTCACATGCCTTATATGTGACATGAAAAAAATGTGTTAACCATGAGAATACCCAATTCCCACAATTATTTTCCCGATTCCCTCTCTTTCCCTCTCTCTGGCACTTTCATTTTTACGATTCCCTCTCCTTTCCCTCCCTCTCGACCTTGATTTTGAGCACACCACGACCTGAAGGCCTCCACGACCTTGATTTTGAGCATCACCGACCGTAGGGAGACGACCCGCATCGGGTACGACCTTGATTTTAAGAGTCTTCACTCTCTCTCCTTCTCTTTCACATCTTAAGATTTTTCAGTGAATTTAGGGCTTCCACTAGCACCGTCGAAGTGGGAAGGACACCGACGACCCACCCAACATGTACTTCCTTCATCTTTTCTTTTTGATTTTAGGGCTTGGTTAAGTTTAAAGCTTTCCATCTTTACTTTCTTTCTTTCTTTATCTCTAAAATTAGGGCATATAAGACATTGAAGACTGTTGGTTGTTGGTAATGTTTCGTTGTTCATGGATTAAGAACCCCTTTAGTTTTTTTATATATTAGATATATTTTTGATATCCCATTCGAGTTGTGTTGCAAGGATGTGAATACGACATGTCACAATTTAGGCACGCAACATCAGCTATGGTTAGTGCGTCCATATTGCATCTGACAGGGCACAACAACAATATGAAGATGATTGGTACATAAATTGATTTTTGAGTTATTTTGCAGTTGAAGGCCTGTGGTTTCGATTGGAGAAGAACTAGAGAATTTTTTTGTTTCATTTGTTTGCTTTCAAGGTTTCCTAATTTTAGTGAAAAAATATGTATTTTAGTTGATGTAGTGATTTCTTAACTTAGAAAGTTTTAGTAAAGACTTCATGCTTGTGGTTCCTGGCATAATCAAAACTTGGGCCATGGGAATTCGAAATACAGGTCCAAGATTACTATAGACTTGACTCAGCTTAGTAAGTCCTTAGCTAATGCTGGTTATCGTTCTTATATAAGTAAACTTTTGGAGTGTGTATTGTGTTTGACACGACACAACATAAACAATATGAAGATGTTTGGTAAACAAATTGATCTTTGTTTTATTTTGAAGTTGGTGGCATGTGGCTTCCGTCGGGGAAGAATTAGAGCAAATTTTGACTATTTTTGTTCACTTATGTGCTTTCAAGGTTTCCCAGTTCTAGTAATTTTTTTTTTCTTTTTGTTGATCTAGTGATTTGTTAACTTGTAAAGCATTAGGAAAGACTTGATGCTTATGGTCTTTGGCCTAGTCAAAACTTGGGCCATGGAACTCCAAATACATGTCCAAGTCTACTAGTATTTGAACTTAATAAGTCCTCAGTTAATGTTGGTCATCGTGTATATTACAATTTTGATCTTTCTGCTTATCTCTAGTTTGTGGACTTGGATGATACTATGATAGAACCCTAATTTTATAATACAGCATAGTAGAGCATTTGTGCTCAAGTTGAGAGGTACTTCTTATAGATAAATGTTTAAGTGTCCTTCTCTTATAAATATTAACAATGGTATTATCCACATTAAATTTAGGCTGACCCACTCCAATTCATCAGACATATTCGACTGAGAAAATGCCCACAAAGAATGAAAGAAATGTTCGGAGATGATTCGTTTAAGCAAGATTATACTAAAGTACTGTGTGGAAAATGTACTCAATTGTGATAAACAACTAGAGGTCATTTTTCTTCTTAATCCAAATTTAATGTCTTAGAAGTCCAAATTTCACAATGAGCTGTTTGGGATGAACTGGTATGAGAGGATTGACTAAATAATCTATGGCTGTGTGAATGTGCATACAGAAGTCAGATTTGAATCACTACTAAAATCTGTCAATTCAGCGACGCGCCAAGACGTCGCTAAAAAGGGCAAATACGTCGCTAATTTCTATTAGAGACGTATTTAGCGACGTTTTCAAGTAGTCGCGATTAAGCTAGTCGCTAAACAAGAAAACGTCGCCGAACGTCGCTATGGCGACGATCTTTAGCGACGTGCCCACGTCGCTAATTTAGCAACTGCCAGCGACATAAAACGTCATAATTTACCGACATAACCTAGCGACGTTGAGCGACTTGAAATGCATCGATGCTGACCTGGCTTTAGAGCCAAATGGCGACGTTCTGCGACTTTTTAACGTCACTATATTACTGACATATAGCGACGTTTAGCGACGTCCCTGTAGCGACGTTTAGTGACGATTAGCGACGGTAATCATTAATATTAGCGACGTACTTAGCGACGTTTATATCGTCGCTAGACGTCGCTGACAGTCGCTGAACGTCGCTAATATTAAAAAAAATTAAAAAAAAATTACAGCAATTGCAGCATTTGCAGAATTTGCAGAATTTGCAGCACCATTTGTTACAACAACGACTGTGTATCACGAACACAGTATCAAACAACACATACACACAATCACGAACACGTTTGAAACACATTGTGTCCACAATCAACACAGATTTATGAAAATTTGTAACAATGTCAAACATAATGTGTCCACATAAGAATAAAGTATGTAAAACCACATAAAAGACCCAACAATGGGCCATCACACAACAATGTATATGCCGACTACGACTGATCAGGAGGAGCATCACCGCTCCTATCACCGCTCCTGGAAAGAAGGTAAGCATACTGCTCCGGTGTAAGAACCACCGACGACGATGAAGGAGGAGGCAATGCAACCGCTGGAGAAGGAGGCAGTATAACCGCTGGAGATGGTGCGTCCGCGTCTCCTCTAGGGCTCGGAGTCTGGCGCTGCATTGCTCCATGCAAGTCGCTATCCTGGTAACGGTGTCATGAATGGACTCCTGTGTCCCCTGTACTTGCTGTACGGTGCGCTCGAGCTCGTTAAAGCGTGCGGTGACCGACGCAGCGTCCTCTTGCTCCTGAGGCCCTTGCTGCTCAGCAATCCTCCTCAGCATATCGTCGTGCAGCTTAGCAATCTGGCGGACAATAGTCTCCTCGACTCGGGACGACTCGACCTGTGACGGCTGTGAATGCGTACTGGAAGAGGGAGCCCTGGATGCCTGCGTCGCAACAAATACGCCGTAGGACCCCGTACCGTAGTACGTACCCCTCTGAAGACCACCAACAGCGGTCTTCCATAGCTCGTCCTCCGACTGGGACGGAGAGGGTTACGATGTACCAACCCCTCCCTCTGCCTGTGCACTAGCACTCGCACGCTCATCACGTAGCCTAACATACTCTTCCTAGAAATCATTGTGTATCTCTATACATCAGTACTTACCTAAATTAGCCTAATAAACGCCTAAAATATTTAATTATTATTAAGTATATGGTTATCTGTATATTCTTCAAGTTGTGTTAAAAATTAACGAAATCTAAATTAGTACTTACATAGCTCTGAGTAGCCCGGTCGTCGATGAGCTTCCCGTCCTTCCGATGGGTGGCCAGGAAGACGGTCACCATGTTTGCATCCTCACCCCTCTTCACCTGCGTGTTTGTTATATTTTATTCTTTAGTAAAATAGAGAATTATATACTCCTACTATCAATAAATTCTTATATTTGACAATAAATTACATACCAGACGACGGAAATGCTCCGTCATAGGAATCGATCCACCACACCACTTTCTGGCCATCGTCCTAGCCGCCTTTGTCTTCTCCGACCGTTCTTTGTACTCGGGCTCCTCAAATCGAGCCCTCATCGTGGCCCACTGGTCAGGTGTGATCCAACCAGCAATCGGCTTTCCGGAGCGGTGACGTTTTTTTTTGATCGTCAATAGCATCACGGATCAACTTGGCGGCGACGGCAGAAAACTGCCTCTCAATCTGCTCGGCGCGGTGTGGTGGATAAAAATAAGTCCTCTACAAGAATTACAAATTAAAATAATTAGTTCTAAAAAATACTTAAAATTATATTAATCATACTAAATTAACTATCTTTAGTTACCTTGAAGTGGGCAAACCAGAATGCCTTCCTCTCTTCCGAGGCATCCGAGTAGTTGATCCACGGACCCCCATAGTTGGACCTTAGAAATGTGCCCAACGCTCTCTGTACCGACGAGGGACAATATCTGTATACAACGATAACCGACGTATTAATGAATATATATAAATATACAGACATGCATAAAATATTGATTTAACTTACTTCGTAGGACCGTCGGCCCAAATCTCTATCCTCGTCTTGCCCTGAGGTGCACATGCAGGGTCGCTCTGGTATGGATCCGCCCGGGCAGGACGGGCGGGAGTAGGGACTACCTCCTCCACCTGCTCCCCACCCGCCATGCTGCTGTCAGCGCTAGGAAGGCTAGGGGAAGTAGTATGCTCAGCAAGCCTGGAACTGCTCGTCGCAGGTGCACTGCCACCCGGACCTGAGATCGTATGGTACAATGGAGTGCTCGGGTCAGAGGATGGTCCAGAGCCATCTTCCTGTAACGGAGCTCTCTGCCCACCTAAGGACACGGATCGTGCTAGCCTATCTCCGCGTCGTCCTGAGGTGCCTCTGCGTCGTCCTGCCATGCTGATAATAACATTGGAGTTCATAATTTAAGACTACAGAAATATGAATACATCGAAATCATATTTTATGATTGAAAATATAAATAAATACAATGACAGTTTAGAAATATCTGCATACATTGGAATTCATAATTTAAGTTTTCAAAAGTGATCATAGTTCATAATTTAAGATTACAGAAGTATGAATACATCAAAATCACAGTTTCTCAATCATCCTCTGAAAATTCATCTTCTTCGTTTGCCTCCTCCTCCTCATCCTCCTTCGTCTTCCCCTTCGGATACTTGTACCTCTTCTACACAAGTAGATATTGAATGGGGAACTTTTGCTGAGTCGACATCAACTATATTTGGGGAACTTCTGCTGAGTCGACATCAACTGTATTAGGTACAAGAGGCAGCTCGTCCTCCTGATAAGCCACTTCGTCGACGTCGTAGGTATTTCTGGCTTTAGTCTTGTATACTGCCCACCAGTCGTACCTCGTTGTTCCCCGTCTAGGATATGTTGTAAAATATACGAGTTGAGCTTGACTTGCTAGGATAAATGGTTCGTATCCTTGGTATCGACGACGGTAGTTAATATCTACAAGACCATGTTTGTCAATTTTCCATCCTTGATCTTGTATGGGATCGAACCAATCAACTTTGAACAACACGATCTTGGCAGGCTCTATGCCATAGTTGTACGTCAATTCCACGATCTCACGTAAGACGCCATAGAAATCATTGCCTGGAGTGACATCTTTGTAGTTTGTAGATTTGATACACAAGCAACTGTTTTTTGTGGAATCAAGATCCAGGAAGCTATCTCTGATGACAGCATTTGTTGACTTGAACTTAAACCCATTCACGCAATAACTTGGCCATACTTTGACGGCATAAATTAGTCCCTTGGCAAGAGTTCTAATAGATTCATTCTCAAGAATGACGTCCGGACGATCGACCTAAACACGAAAAGATACGAAATTAAGTTTAATGTTAAGTTATTTCTTGTGCAGTTGTGAATGGAGGAAGATTCTAACTAGCTTCTTACGTACATATGCAGTCAACCAAGACGGGAAATGAAGTCTCATTTCTTCTTCTACTTCTCCATCTGCAATGTATGGTCTACTTGACCTCACCTCATCATTAAATTTGCTGAAAATCAATAAATATCGGGATATACTCGTTAAATTATAATAACGGAATCAACAAATAGATGACTTGAATGTTGAAGATTTTTACTTACCACTCTAGCTTTTCCACTTCATCCTCCTCGCAGTTGAGTAATATATATAATTGGGCCGCCTTTAGTTCCTCATCATTCAAATATCTCTTTTTCAGTTTTCCTGAAGGCTTTCCAAGAGCATTGAAGACTTTCAATAATGCATCATTATATTCTATATCTCCATCGTCGTTCCTCGAAGCTCTTGTTCTATTTGTAGCAATATGAGGCTTGAAATACATTGAACATAAGTTTGTAATCTCCTCAAGGACATAGGCTTCACAAATAGAACCCTCGACCCGTGCCTTATTTTTCACCTTCCTCTTCAGGTGGTTTAGATGGCGCTCGAACGGGTACATCCACCGATAACCGACGGGCCCACCAACACGTGCCTCATATGAAAGATAAATTGGCAAATGCTCCATAGAGTCGAAGAATCCAGGAGGGAACACCCTCTCAAGCTTACACAATGTTACTGCAATGTCCTTCTCCTACTTTTCAAGCCGATCGACGAGCAACTTAGTAGAACAAAGATCTCTGAAGAATATGCTAAGCTCTGTCAGTGGATCCCAAACGACATGAGGTAAGAATTCCCGAAATGCAATCGGGATTAACCTCTCCATAAAAACGTGACAGTCGTGGCTCTTTATACCCTGGAGTTTGTTCTCCTTCGGGTCAACACATCTTCTCAAATTCGATACGTACCCGTCTGGAAATTTTAGGCCCTGGATCCACCTACAAAGTTTACCTTTGTCCTCCTTGTCCAGTGAGAAAATGGCCCTGGGCTGCTTATACTTCCCACTGTCTTCCTTTATCAAATGCAACTCTGGACGTCTGCATATTTCTTCTAAGTCCAACCTGGCCTTGGAATTGTCTTTCGTCTTCCCCTTTACGTCCATCACAGTATTTATTATATTGTCAAATACATTCTTCTCGATATGCATGACATTCAGGTTATGTCTGAGCAGATGGTCACTCCAATATGGTAGGTCCCAGAATATACTCCTCTTCGTCCAGTTGTGAGTGCGGCCAAATCCATCGCACTTGTACCCCGCTGTAGGCTCTTCAATAGCACTTGACAATTCTTTAACTTCTTCCCATATCGTGTCCCCAGACCACCGTGGCGGTGGACTGGACTTCTCCACCACGCCAGTACGAAAAGCATTCCTGTTCCTCCGGTACGGATGATCCTTTGGCAGGAACTGTCGATGACAATCAAAGAAGCACGGTTTTCCTCCGTGTTTCAAACGGAAAGCCTTAGTGCGATCCATGCAATACGGACATGCGAGACGACCATGGGTGCTCCAACCCGATAACATTCCATAGGTCGAGAAATCATTGATGGTCCACATTAGTGCGGCCCTCATCTGAAAGTTCTGCTTTCTGGAAACATCATATGTGGTTGCACCTACTTCCCACAACTGATTCAGCTCATCTACCAAGGGCTGTAAGTACACATCGATGTTCCTCTTCGGGTTCTTTGGACTTGGAATAATAACAGTTAGGAACATGTAAGGAGTCTTCATACACATCCAAGGCGGCAAGTTGTACGGAGTAACAATCACTGGCCAACAAGAATATTGTAAGCCCGAAAGTCCAAATGGGGTAAAACTGTCGGAGGAAAGCCCCAATCTGACATTTTTGTACGGAGTAACAATCACTGGCCAACAAGAATATTGCGACATCTCATACATGGACACTTAATTTTTGTACGGTCCATGTACTGAGGGAACGCCTTGGCAAACTGCAGGAACTGTTGCACACCCTGTATAAATTCATCCCGCACACCGTACATGTCATCAGGATGACGATTGTACATCCACAAACGGTTCCGTAGATAGTAATTCATATCCATTTTAAGATAATTCTGTAAAGATTGACACAGATAATAATTTATCAGGATGACGATTGTATATCCACAAACGGTTCTGCATAATTGCCAAGTGTGGGGACGAATGGCTCAGAACACAACCCAAAATGCATTCTAGCATACATTAGTTTGAATCATCTATGTTCTATACATATTATGTAGTATATGTTCTTATCGAATCTAGTATCTGAAGGATGTAACAGAATCAAGATGAACCCACATAATGTAATACTAAGACATTATCTACTACTAAAAGATGTAGTGATAGGTTGTCGTATCATCATTGCCGAGGGATGGGGGTAGGAGGACAGTCAACTTTATCTACGGCTACATAGTTTATGCCTCGCCAGTCGAATGGCTGCAGGGACTATGTTCTGATCACGATGTCGTACCATAGATTATCTACTACTAATTAAGACTTTCAACTAAGCAGTCAAAGGGTACTGAACAGAAAGTCTAATTATAAGACTTTCAACTAAGCAGCGTTGTAGGATTTAAAATATGGTATTCAGGATTAGTATCCATCCTTCGTGACATAGCTGACTCTGCCAAAACCTGACCAACATATCCTACACTAGTCATTCCATATTTCAGTAATGTCAGTGAGCTAAATCATTCTCAACTGTCGAGAATACTTAGGAGAAAACTCATTCACAGGATTAGTATCCATCCTTCGTGACATAGCTGAAATTTTATAGAGCTCGATAATAATTATTAGTCAATTTATTCATCATTTCAAAACCCTGAAAAAGCCCAAAAACAACTCTCAGTATCAGTAAATAGGGCTCGAACCCTAAATTAGAATTCGAATCCAAGCAAAACATCAAATTGACAGTTGATATACCCAAAAAACTCCCAGTATTAGTATATACGTGTCACACTGTGAGTCTCGTGTCCACACAGTAGGACACGACGTGTCTAAACCAACAAAATAGGTGTCACACGAACTAGAAGCGAGTCCACTGTGAGTCTCGTGTCCACACAGTAGGACACGACGTGTCCAAACCAACAAAATAGGTGTCACACGAACTAGAAGCGAGTCCATTGTGAGTCTCGTGTTTACACAGTAGGACACGACGTGTCCAAACTAAAAAAATAGGTGTCACACGAACTAGAAGCGAGTCCACTGTGAGTCTCGTGTCCACACAGTGGGACACGACGTGTCCAAACCAACAAAATAGGTGTCACACGAACTAGAAGCGAGTCCACTGTGAGTCTCGTGTCCACGGCAGCGAGTCTACGCTCTCGTGGACACGAACTACAAGCGAGAGAGAGAGCTAGAAGAAGAGGAGAAACTGGGAAGCGGGGGAGGGAAAGTTACCTAATCCGGAGCTACCTGAGGAAGGAGGAGGAGGAGGAGGAGAAGGAGGAGGGAGATCACCGGAGAAGCGCCGCGGAGGAGGAGGCCGAAGGAGGGAAATCGCCGGAGGGGCGTCGCGGAGGAGGAGGGCACGAAATATTTGGGGGGAAATTTTGTGAAAGATCGAAAAACGAAACCCTTGCTATATGAAAATATTAGCGACGTAATTCTAGAACGTCGCTAAACGTCGCTGGTATTTATGAAACGGCGACGCTACATAAATTGCGTCGCTACACGTCGTTGAATCAGCGACGTGTACCGACGAACTTGCGACGCCTATTCTCATTTAACAAATTACAGCCGCTAGACGTCGCTATTAGTCGCTGTCAGCGACAAACAGCGACGTCTTGCATAAACGTCGCTAAAACCCCAAAAAATAGCGACGTTTTTGTTTGGAGTCGCTAAATACGTCGCTGATATGACTTATTTTGGTAGTGAATTTAGTAGAAACCAAATATTAATGTATAATAGGATCTACTTTTGCATGTAATGAACTATAACCGCCATAGTCAACCTTTTACTAGTTGATTTATGTATTCATTTGTTCTTTTATAGGAAATATTTGTTTATCTTCAATGTATGCTTTTATGATTTTATCACTAAGAGTCCTTCGCTTACCTATATCAGAATTACATAATAATTTGATTTCCTTTTACAAAAATTAAAGAGATTCAGTTCCTTATGGGTTGTGAAACATAGTTCTTGATATATCGACGGGGTCCTAATCCAAATGACCAATAGGTATATTGACCGATTTATAGCAAGCTAAAAAGGCAACAATATATCAAGTTTTTTTATGTAAATGTAAGAGATATAATTGCAGATATGTTTGTGTGTTGGCTTGTAATTTATTGAACATTGGCTTAGCAACCCAATATATAGGCACATTGTGATCAAATTTTTACAGGCACATTGTGATCAAATTTTTTAATTAAATTTTTTCAGAGAAATCATCGCAAGGAGGTACTTGCTTTATACAGTTTTATAGCTGAAACCATGCTTTGAATGATGGCCCTTTTAGGTTCTGGATCTTATGGTTCGTATGTTGGGCTTTTCTGAAGAAGACGGATATAGGATTGGGTCTGCTCAGGGTGCTATTGGAAAAGGTGTATCCAGCTCCTCATCCGTCAAATTTTTTAATCAAATTTTCACTTCTCATGTGTCTAGCTCTGACATTGAATCATTTCACGACTTTTGATCTTAAATGTATCATGTCGGTGAGTTTACTTAGAAATTTACTATCCATTTCTTTGCATTCTGCATGTTTTCCTGATGAATAAATGCTTCTATCAGTACTTTGATGTGACCTTAGAGAGACCTCTGGAATTGAGAGACAACCCATGCTCCTGAAGTCCTGATGGGGTTTCCTACCAAGAGTCAAGCGAGTCTTATTAGCAGAAATTTTATATTGTTAGAGCATTGTAATTGAATGAATCATGTTATTAGTCTGATCACACCTGCTAACATAAATTCTATAGCATAAAGTTTATGCTAAAACTTGAGAGGATATCAGCCAACCCTAACCATGAGTATATAAAATAGAAAGAACTTCAGTAATACTCTCACATCTTTTTGTTGCTGGCTATCTTTCAAGCTGAAGAATGTCTGATGGCTTTGTTGGTGGAATCCTGCAGGGTCGCTTTGAAATATTGTGCTTGTCTGGTTCATACTTCTTGACGGATGATGGTGGTTCCCTTGGCCGAAGTGGAGGCCTGAGTATCTCCCTCTCTAGTCCTGATGGGAGGGTAGTTGGTGGTGGCGTTGGTGGACAGCTTGTAGCTGCAAGCACTGTCCAGGTAAATATTTGGGATGCAGTGACCGATACAATATAAAACATCTTTATTATATTACATTAGATAATAGTTGCTCTAGTAATTTCTATAAAATTTTGAGCCTGCGTCAATCTTATTGTTATGTATTGCTAATTAATTTGATGATTCTATTTAAGGCAGCAATAAGTAGATTGACATTAGTGCTTACGTTTTCGTGTTGTATTTCCATTTTCAAGTACCTGGCTAGCTATCTTGGAATTCATAAATTATGGAACATAACTTACACTACTTGCAGATAATTGTTGGAAGTTTCATCTATGGTTGGTCGAAGGGCAAGAATTGAGCGTTGGTTCCGAGCACCAGACAGGTGACAGACATAGTTGAATGAAACCGACTTGTTCTTTCTGCTGTATTGGTTAGGAAGATGCAGGAAGCGGTTTGGAGGATGATGAGGATGCCCATTCTGCACCGGACGTGCTACAGAAAGTGCTAGAAAAAGTAATTACAACTGCCATGGTTGATTCCTGGTGTAAGGATATAAAGAGTATGGGAAACTTGGTGCAGTTAGATCTATCCTACGTGCTTTTCGTACTGCATGCCATTATGGTGATGATAGAGGGAATGATTCGAAATCAAAATTTAGTATCATTTCTAGCAGTGTATTTAACAGAATAATGGTGTTTGTTCTGAATGAAATGGATGGAATTCTCCGTGGAGTGCTGAAAGCCCGAAGGAGACAATTATGGATCACCACTAAAGTGTGGACGAAAAATTCTTGTCTGATGAAACTATATCTAGGAAATGCTCTTCACATATTGACACAAATGACTGACGAGCAAAAATTCTTATTTTTGCTTTTCCGTAGATTTTGTTCAATTGATTTTAGCATCTCTCATATTGATTTATATGCAAGCAGGAGAGAGTGATGGTGAATGCCCTTAAATTTGACATGTCTGTTCTGACACCATATGTTTTCTTGAGGAGGTCCTCTTCATACTTCTTGCTTCTTCATCTATAACTCTAGTTTAAGATAACTATGGAAAACACATTTGTGAAGTGGTTTAATCTTGTCCACGTTGCATAGTTTGGAGATTTAAAAATATGATAGCAAGGCATCTTGAAACTGACTTTGGAATCTCTTTAAGGAATAGCTTACGAAGCATATTAGGGGTTTGGAACCACATTATGTAATAAAATATTTTTTAAATAAGTTAATCAATAAAATTCTTCCTGAGTTTCTTTTTTACTAAAATTAGCAGCAGCTCTTTGATTTTATCTGTGCTTGCTTGTTCAGGTTTGTGCCCAAAAATGTCCCTTGAAACTCACATTTTTATATCATATCCAGACAGCAGTTTAGTTTTTTTTTATGCTCAAGTCCAGTCCCCCCACCCCCCCCCCCCCCCAAACCAACACACACATCTTCATGTACATCCTCTGCTTCAGGGACTTCTGCAGTACTAATGATGCCCTTGATACAGGTAATTTTGCATCTTTTATATCATATCCAGACAAAGGTTTTGTTTTTTTCGATGCTCAAGTTCAGTTTAACACATTAATCATGCCTTAATGTCGTCTTGAGGTTCTATTCTAACCTTGTTTTTTGGCATCTTTTGTATTGTTGATTTACAGGACTTCTGCAGTACTAATGATGACCTTGATACAGGTAATTTTACTTTTATAGATTTAGAACTTAATTTTTGTCTCTCTCTAGAAGTAACTTTAAAATTTGTCTTCTATTTATATGTACTTTGTATAAAGTTCACTGAAGTTAAAGTGAATATGGTCACATGTCTTATATCTACTACATTTTATGATCTCCTTGAAGTATTCCTGCAGAAAACACAATTATAGTTTTCCTAAAAGTTACAGTAAAAGGGAAATACTACTGACATATCAACAAAAGCATAATACACAAAACACATGCTTGTATCTTTGCACTCTAATATGTATTGTATATAATCCAAAACCTTATAGTACTTCCTTGTGCATTATCCCTTGTGGAAATTAAGTTCTCAAATATGATCTCTACTGTCATTTACTGTAACATCAAGTTAAACAGAATATGGGAGAATTAGAAAAGACAAACATATGTTGTAACATTCCTTGTGCATTATCCCATGGACGTGAGTATTGTTCTTTATACACTTTATTGGATATCGCTTCTTTTTTAGTTTCAATGTCGAATTATATGTTGTTGACAACCTAAATATTCTTTGAAGGATGGATATTCTTTTGAAAACACTTATTTTGGATGGTTATTTAACCTTAAATTTGCTAACTTGATTTTTCAAGATTGGCAACTTTTGTTCTTTTGATTTGATTAGCAGGTTCTATTTTCATTTCTTTTAGGTTCTTTTATGCAGATCAACGATCACTTTCTATTTTGTCTACCTAAATCCTTATTCTTTAAACCTAATTTTTTTGTTTTTCTCTCTTCTTCTTAGCTTCTATTCCCTTCTTTTTTTTTGTTTAGGGTTTCTACCTCATTGTTGCTGTTATTGAATTTACATTTTCTTCTTCTACTAGTTTATGATCAAGTTTTATCTACAAGGTGCATGACATTAATGATCAAGTTTTATTGACAATTTTTTTATTGTATATATATACCTTCACAAATTCTAAACAATCTCTTTATTGATTTATGCAGGTCATTAAAGATTGATCATCACCAAGACAGGAGCTGCATATGCAATTGATCATCAATTTATATTTATAGATTACTCTTGATTTTATGTACCAGCTAGTTTGGATACTCTTTATTTTATAAGTACTACAAATTACTTCTCTTCAAATTATATGTACTAAATTTCGAGGTGCAATATAATTACTTTTTGTGGATTGATATAATTACTTTTCATCTTCTTGTTGTCCATAATTACTTAGAGTTTGTCGCCTATATAAAGCCATTTAGAATTTGTGAAGGTTAGTTATGGTTTACATTGAAAAGTCGATGGGGTTGTTTTTGGAAGATGAGCACAATTATGCATGTACCCTTTTCTACAAGAATTGTATGATATTGTATTGTGTGTTCTTGTGCTTCAATTTATAATGACAATGACAATGACAAACAAAGATACGCGTGACAATATTGATTTGCCACCAAACATATAAAGTGTACACTACGGTGACAACATTTACCTTCACTAAACATACAAGTATACAGTGACAACAATAAAAGTGTTACTGCAAGTGTTTACAATGATGACATGTACCTGTCACTAAATATACACGTTTATTGTGACAACAATAAAAGTGTTACAAGTTGTTTTGTGATAGCAAATGTCGTCACGAAAATAATTTTTATTTTTGTCAAAAAAAATATATTTATTTTTAGTTACAATCAAAAGCTATTTTGTGACAATATAGTGCGCCACTTATAATATTTTTAGTGACGTATTTTGTTGTCACGGAAAGTTTACTATCACTGACAACATATTCTTGTCACAGTAGAGAACTTTCTGTGACAACGACTTTTGGTCGTCACTTATACTTTTAGCTACGGAGGTATAGGCTACGAAAGTAAGTCGTCACTGTACTCGTCACAGAAGATGTGTTGTGACGAGTTTCATAACTTCTGTGACAACATTACATGTCACAGAAACCATGTTTTCTTGTAGTGGTTGATTTTAAAAGAAAAAATCATAAGTGGTAAAACTGCTGTATTTATTTATATCATTGCTCATTCATATTAGGAATTTAGTAAAATTTTGTCTTCTTTCGCACCTATGTTCACGCGCACTAGCAAATATATGCTTACTATGCACTCCACTTCTAGAAAATGTCATAAGCGATCAAGAAGTGTCTTATATAAGTGCTTTGTGTTATTGCCAGGGCACAATTTTCGATGGAAAACTGAAAAAATAAAATAATTATAAAAACGACGTTTCAATACAACACTTCATAGAAGGTGCACAACAAAGATCCTAAGAGGATACTGGATTACGACAATCTAAAAAAAATTTGTAACAGTAGCAAACGACAGTAGCACTTCTAAACAGAAGATACGAATCGAAATGATAACAGCAGCAGCGATGACAAACGAAAGATGGAAGATGGCTTGCTGGAGTGAATGATCATCATTGCTCAAAGTTTAGTTCGTCCCACATGAATAGCTTCCAGGAACCAGCAAGTTCGACGGAGAACTCTGGAAAACTCTGCTCTTCTGACCCCTCGGATGGCAGCGGACTCCTGCGGCACTAAGTGACGCTGGTGCAACACTACTCTTCTCTCTCAAAGTCTGTGGAAATTCGTAAAAAATTCTGAACTCTATACTCTTGTTAAAAAATACTTCTGTACCCTATGTTCTGTTACTTGTTCTTCTACTGTGAGAGAGAAGAGAGCCTTATATAAGCCCGCGCAGTAACTGTCTAGTTAATAGAACGTTCGGTACGTGGGAAAAATCACTCCGAACGTGCTGTAACCGCTCAAATCGTGTATATATACGATTTGAGTCAACTTGCGCACAGCGCACGCAACTTGGGCCACCCGCGCAACTAGCACACTGCGCGCATAGCACCACTTGCGCCACACTGCGTCTCATGTACCGCGCGCAGCCTGCGCAAGCCGCACAATGCGCACACTGTGCTACTCGTGCAACGTGCCACTTGCGCCAGCCGCGCAATATGCACACGGCGCTACTTGCACAACATACGCCACTTGCGCGCAGCACGCACCCTACGCAAACTGCGTAATGCATGCAACTTCCGCACCGTGTGCAACGCGCACAATCGGCTGTGCAAGAGGCTCGCGCAACGAGCGCAACTTAAGCGCAATATTCGTTTAGCGACGATGCTGACGTGCTAAGTGCAAAGTGCGCCAACAAAATGCCATATTACGTCTCATGAGCCCGAGTCTAAGTCCGAGTCCAAGTCGCTAAGCCCCTATGGGGCTTAGCTCCAATAAAAATAAATTTTCTACGAGCAAAAAGCATGAATGCTTCATTATTGATTTAGCCCTTTTCTTATTAGAAAAATACCCCCACATGGCACACCCATGTGCACCTTCAAACCACATGTGCATCTCTAAAAGAGCATAGCTAATATATAGAGATACAACTCTTTTGGCCTAGCCGATGTGGGACTAAAATTTCGAAATAAAAGGCCAAACTCCAACAATCTTCAACATATCTCTATATATAGGTTTAAGTGTTCTCCACAGAAACTGTCCATCATGCATTAGGAGAGATGTCGCTGACGACTTGAATCTTCCCGCATGGGTCAAGTACCAGACTATAATACAAGAATGGACTAAGCCTTAAATTTTACACCATAGCTGAAATTCTTTCCACTCACATAATGTAGTTACATGTCCTTCTGGCTACACATTAAAGGCCCTGTGCCAGCCTAGTTTTAGTGTATAATTTTGGGCGTCTACAAGTTTACCCTCAAGACGGCCTGATATCTCTTTCCATACACTATAGGTGAGTTCTTTGTTAAAGAGACATGGCATGAACCGCTTTGCGCTTTCCTTGCGGTGCTACGTCTCTATTACATGGCCTAAAGTCGAGGCCTTATCCCGTATCGGGAACATCATCGTAGTGTCATGCTTCCTGCTACCATCGGATCTCATCTCATTAGAACCTGAACAAAAGTGCCAATAAAAGACCGCCATGTGGTCTGCGGTCACGTCCGGCTAAATTATTTATTTTGTTTGCAATAAAAGTTGCACTACATTGCAGAATTACAATCATTCAAACACCTAATTAATTTGTCTTTCTGAGAGCATCTATATTATCATTATCAAAAGAAAAACAAGCAATTAATTAACATTGATTTTTTTAAAAAACATAAGTGGTAAAACTGCTGTATTTATTTATATCATTGCTCATTCATATTAGGAATTTAGTAAACTTTTGTCTTCTTTCGCACCTATTTTCATGCGCACTAGCAAATATATGCTTACTATGCACTCCACTTCTAGAAAGTGTCATAAGCGATCAAGAAGTGGAGAAATTATTAGGTGCTCCCGGCTCACCACTGGACGTGCTGAGTGGTGAGCCCGGTCCAATGAACAATTGATATTTGGAATAATCAATTAATTCAATATTTTCCACATCATAACCGGACAATTCATAAGTTAGCTTAATATTAATATTAATTTTGATATTAATATTAATGTTAATGTTAATATTAGTATTAATGTTAATATTAATGTTAATATTAATATTAATGTTAATATTAATGTTAATTTTAATATCAATGTTAACATTAATATTAACATTAATACTAAGATTAACATTAACATTAATATTAATTTTAATGTTAATATTAATATTAATATTATTGTTAATATTAATTTTAATCTTAATATTAATTTTAATGATAATATTAATATTATTGATCTTGTTAGTATTTTTTGTTATCTTTAATATTAATGTTAATATTAATATTAGTTTCAATGTTAATATTAATATTAATTTTAATTTTAATTTTAATGTTAATATTAATATTAATATTATTGTTAATATTAATTTTACTGTTAATATTAATGTTAATCTTAATATTAATTTTAATGTTAATATTAATATTATTGATTTTGTTAGCATTTTTCGTTATCTTTTCATATCTGGTTATGATGTGAAAAATATGGGGTTAATTGGTTATTCCAAGTGTCAATTGTTTATTGGACCGGGCTCACCACTCAGCATGTCCAGTGGTGAGCCGGGAGCACCTAATAATTTCTCCAAGAAGTGTCTTATATAAGTGCTTTGTCTCTTTCATTGACAGATTCCTAAGAAATAAAACAGTAAAACCATCCTTCCCGATAAAAATGACTAACAAATATTCAAAAATAAAACTTTATAGATAAGTTTAAACATCGAGTCAGAAGAAAATGTTATGTTCCCAATTATACTATTTTAAAAACTGGAAATTGCTGAGAAATTCAATTTCGGGGTTGGGTTGTATGAAAAATCCATCCGCAGGATGGGTTTTATGAAATGCCCAGAATTATATAATTCCACGTCAAATATTCAAAGATTCCCTTTAAATGCTCTGTATTTACAAAATTAATACCATAACTACCCCTCCGCACAAACTCAGATCTGGATTGCGATTCTCTTCTTCTTCTTCACGAGAGATCTGAACTCCATTGCTCTCATCTTCAACAGAGATCGCAAAGATCGTTCGTAGTTCACCATGTTTTTTTTTTCAGTCGAACTCCGATCATCGCTCATCTTCTTCTTCTTCTTCTCCGACAATTAGGTCAATTATGGAGAGAAGATCTTCTTCTTTTCCATAAGAGTTAGAATCATTTTGAAAGAAGAACGAAAACTCTTAAATCATTATTCAAGTCAAATTTCTTTCCACAACAAAAAAAATGAAAAAATTAGGTTTCTGTCAACTGTTCTCCGTCGATATCACACGAAGAATAGTCATTCTCCTGCATTTTTAACAAGGAGAATGTCATTCTCCGTGTTGAATGACATTCTCCGTGTTTTTAACACGGTGAATGGCCATTCTCCTGTATTTTTACATTTGAATGACCATTCTCCGTGTCATTTAACACGGAGAATGTCATTCTCCGTGTTATTTAGCACGGAGAATGGCAATTCTCCGTGTAATTTAGAAACAGAGAATGCTATTCTCCGTACTAAATTACACGGAGAATGGTCATTCTCATGCGTTTTAACACTGGGAATAACCATTCTCCGTGTAAATTAATACGGAGAATGTTATTCTCCGTTTTAATTAAGACGGTGAATATCATTCTCCGTGTTAATTTATACGGAGAATGGAATTCTCCGTGTTTCTAACACGGAGAATGGCCATTCTCCTGCATTTTAACACTGGAATGACCATTCTCTGTGCTAAATTACACGGAGAATGGCCATTCTCCGTTTTATTTAACACGGAGAATGACATTCTCCGTTTTATTTAACACGGAGAATGGCATTCTCCGTGTTTCTAATACGGAGAATGGTCATTCTCCTGCATTTTAACACTGTATTGACCATTCTCCGTGCTAAATTACACGGAGAATGGCCATTCTCCGTGTAAATTAAGACGGAGAATGACCATTCTCCGTGTAATTTAGCACAGAGAATGACCATTCTCCGTGTAAATTAAGACGGAGAATGTCATTCTCCGTGTTACTAACACAGAGAATGACTATTCTCCGTGTAAATTAAGACGGAGAATGACATTCTCCGTGTTACTAACACGGAGAATGACCACCCTCATGCGAAATTAACATTTTTCGTGTTCTAACACGGAGAATGACCATTTTCCTGCATTTTATGTTTAGTTGAAACTTTGAAGGGCCATAACTTTTGACTGAGAGGTCGAAACGAGGCCCCGTTTGTTCCAAAACGTTAGACGGCCTTCCGAAATTTTAGAATCGCAAAAAAATGATGTTTGGACCTCCGTTTTAGCACTTTTGCCGTTTGTCTCGGTCTTTCCAAAAAATTTCGACGAGTTTTTGAAGATTTTTTAGGAGAAAACCTAGATTCGAAAGTGAGCAGCGTATGGAAGAAGATGAAGTATCGAAACATTTTTTTTAAGAGTAGTTTCGTGGGTGTTTTCAATAAATTAGAAGGAATGACAAAAAGGTCATTCAGAACCCTTTTTATATATTTTTTGCTAATTCTGGGCACGCGATGAAATGTTATTGTGCGGTGGGTTTTTCATAAAACTTTTTTATTTTTTGGACATTTCATAAATTTTCCCTTTTAAAAATTGACTGTGAAGATCATTCTATTGAAGATATAGACCTGGCCAAATCTTCTTAATTGTTAGCTAGTTCGTGCTTTAGTTTTGATTTATAGTTTCAAAGAGATTCTTGCATCATTTTTGGTGTAAAGACTTCCCGATAAACTTTTTTTTTTCTTATGGTACTAGAGCACATAAACCCTCTCTCATTCAACCAGGTCCAAAACAAAATATATATCCATTTCCTTCAGGCATTAACATTGCCAACTTTGTTACTCTTAAGTTCAACGATAATAATAATAATAATCGGTTGTGGGAAACACAAGTGTTGTCACTGCTAGAATATCAGGTCTTTCTTGTTTTTCTTTACAAGAGAAGATGTAACTGTTGCAGCAGAAGTTGAAGCAAGAAAAGCTAACTCAAATCATGGGTTATCCGAAGTTATGTGCCTGGTTGTTGCGTTGAAAACGTCTTGGGTATGAAAAGCATTAATATATAGAGCACTTCACTCTAATAATGTTGCGTGAGTTTTGAAATTTTATCACAACTTGAACATACAGAAAAAAGGATCAATGACTAGCTAACTATCTGCGACCAACTACTAAGGTGACTGTGAACCTCTAACGGGAGAATACGGGTGCCCATATATTATATATACATCTAGGGCCCGCTTGGTAAACCGTATTTGAAGGTTGAATTTTAATTTTATGGATTTTGATCCAAATCTATGGATTTGTTTGGTTGGAGTTGGATTTGGATATGGAAGGTGGATACCAAATCCAAATTTTGGATTTGGAAGAATGAAAGTTGGATTTTATTTAAAATAATTTTATTGTTTTACCATATATTTAATTAATACTAATCGATAAATAAATAAATAATAATTAAAAATTAAATAATAATTAGTTATTATTTTATATATAATTTTAATTCTTAATTAATATAAATACGTACATCACTTAAATAATTAATTATTAATAACGAATTTTATTAATTAATATTTTATCATAATCAAATTAATAATTTATTAATTATAATTATAATCTTGATTAATAATTTATCAATTTATAATTTTATTTTAATATTTTATAATACTCTTAATTAATAATTTAGACCTTTATTAATCATAATTATAATAATTTATTAATCATAACTATAATTTTAATTAACAATTTATAAATAAATATTTAATTATAATCTTAATGAATAATTTATTAGTCTTAATTATAAATTACTATTTATGATAATCTTAATTAATAATATATTAATCATAATTAACACCAAAATTAATAATTTATTATTTAATAATTTAATAGTTAATACATTATTAAAATTTTAATTAATAATTTATTAATCGTCGGTGTAATCTTACTTAATAATTTATTAATCATAACTATTATCATAATTACAATAATAAATTATTTATTAATCATAACTATAATTATAATTATACTAATTAAATAATAATTTATTTATTATTTTATTATCATAATTATAAATTTTAATTATAGTTTTTCAAATTTTATGTTTGGTTGGAGTTGGAGTTGGATTTGGATTTAGATTTAGATTTGGAATTGAAAATTCATGATTTGGATTTTGATTTGGATTTGAATTTTGGATTTCCAAATCCAAATCCAAATCCAAACCAAATTCTTGTTACCAAACAAGCCCCTAGAGTGGGCGTCGGTGTGCAACCATGGTGATATGGTTGCATTAAGATGTCATGTTATGACATTGATGCATGGATCTGAAAATATAATGACACGGTTGTTAAGTCAAATGACGATGGCATTATGTTGGCTTGTTGCTTGAATAGTCTAGTCGTAAGTGGGTTTGCGTGGAAAACTACCGATTGATCGGGACAAATGAACTAAAACCATTTCCAATCTACGGATTGACTTCTATTGAAATTGAGTCCAAAATATATTGAATCGTGCTTGGAAGGAGTTATATATATATATATATATATATATATATATATATATATATATATATATATAAAAGAGTCTCTTTTCCATCATTTTTATTGTTTTGCCATTCATTGACCACTTTTAGTTGTTGGCTTTTCTTGATGAATTTCGTTGTTGACTTCTCGTTGGATGTTTTCCATTGCTTGTTTTCATTTATTGTTGCATTTATTTTGAATCATGTAACAAAGAGAGAGGAAGATATAAAGAAGTATGTTGAATCTATGTCGTAATTACAGGATGAGGCATAGACGAGGCTTGACCGACATAGAAATTTCTTTTTCTCTACAATTCTCTAATCAGTGAGTGATTTTGACCTTTCTTTCCTTTATCTCCACTTTCTAACAAAAGAACTAATTTTTATTCTTTTGTTATGTCTCTACGATCAAATGATACCTTAATAAAAGAACCAAAATTGTATTTTCCTGTCTTCGTTAATTAAAATGTTGGAATAATATATTGTTGGCATAATTGAATGTGCCTATGTATCACTTGTTATTAAGAAAAGAATGGAATTCATATACTCTATGCATGCTTAAATTATAACTCTATTATGAGTATTTAAATTTGTTCTTATGAAAGAATGCCTTGATTATAAATAAAATGTTACGAGAAAGAAGAAAGAACATGACATGCACTACAAAAAACAAATATTTTTGGAATCTGGTAAACTTTATTGATAGAAAAAGAATATGTTACAAATGTCAGCCATCTCCCCCAAGTTGTCGCATTCCACGTATATCACTTTCTATATTGTGTATAATACCTATGGTAATTGTTTGTTCTCCTTCAAACACCCTGCGGTTCTGTTCCTTCCATACATGCCAGACTGCGGCGGCAAGTCGAGCACACGCCTCTCTAAACCAAGTACCTCCTCGTCTTCTATTGTCTCGAAATCTTCTGGATAGTCTCTTCTATGTCTTCGTCTATGCTTGTTTTTATTCCCAGTTTGGATGCTTGGGCTTGCCAAATAGCTGTCGACGTTGTGCAGGTGAAAAACATGTGATCGATATTTATCGCTTCTAGTTGCCAAAGCGGGCACGCACTATCAGTTGTCAGCACTCCGATATGATGCAGCCTGTCCTTGGTGAGGAGTCTCCTCCGTAGAAGCTTACAAAATGGGAATTGCATTTTGTTTGGCACCCACGGAGCACATGTGATGTCCGTGTTTGCCATGGTTCCGGAGTACGGAGTTTATTGTATATAGCGCTGGTATTAAACCCTGGGTCTTGATAGTTCGTCCAAACCCAAGTATCACGCCCATAGGCGTGATCTACTGTACATCGACTTTTTTCTCTGTGAGCAACATTCGCCCACCTATTGCTTGTCGGGTGTAGCCGCCTCTCGAGCATAATTCGACTCACTCGCTCCCCTCTCCAGGCTTCCCTCTCCATGTAGGGACCAATGATCTATAGTAGGCTTCTATGTTCGATCCAAGGATCGAGCCATAGATCCTTGTTGTTATCATATGCAATAATACGAGATATATGCGGGATCAGGTCTCTTCTGTGTCGTAGGATATTTTTAAACGTGACCGATTCGTTATTATTAGTTTTGTACTCCCAAAAGTTAGAGCCCCGCAGATATCTATTTGTCGTCCACTGTGCCCATAGTGACTCGCCTTGCATATGTCGCTAAGCTAATTTGATTCCTGCAACTTTGTGCATCATGGCCAGCGACCGTAGCCCAACCCCTCCTTCTTTTGGTTGGCATAACTTGTCCCATGATATCGCATGTACTCCACCTCGCCATATGAAGTTAGCAAATTATCTCTTAGCACGTCGAATCGTATCCATTGGAAGTAAGATGGCTTGAAGCCAGAAGTTCATGATGGACAGGATCACTGTTTTGACTAATTCTATTCTCCCGCCAAACGACAGGCTCTGAGGTTGCCATCCCTCGATTCGCTTATGTACGTACTATGCGAGTGTCCGACAGTCTTCCTCTCGAGCATAGTTGACCGTGAGTGGGATTCCCAGATATTTAACTGGTAGGTCTGCACGTTGATCCCCATAGCTACTGCTCGCTCTTCCTTGTTAGGGCATGTAGAATTGAAATAAATATTGCTCTTGTCCTTGTTAGGCTTCAGTCCTAATAGGGTGCCAAACGTCTCCATAACATCCGAGACCGCTCGAATACCTTTCATAGATGGGACTATAATGACTAATAAGTCATCGGCATAAATGAGGTGACTAATTTGCCGCTGTATCTGTCTGTATAGTGGTTTCACCAAATTTCAAGCTACTCCCGTATCCAATAAGCATGTGAAGTATTCCATAACCAGAGTGAATAGGTACCTGGAGAGAGGGTCCCCCTGTCAAAGTCCTTTGCTGCTATGGAAAAACTCGCTTGGTTGACCTTCAATGAGGATGGAGAACATTGCCGTAGTAATACATTCCCGAACTTTGTCCACCCACTCTGCTGCAAAACCCATTGCTATCATTACTGCGCATAGAAAGTCTCTGTTCACTGTATCATACGCTTTACGGAGGTCCAATTTAATGTAGGCCTTATTCCCCCTGGTTTGTTGAACTCTCTAACGAACTCATGAGCAAGCAATGAGTTCTCTGCTATCGACCTCCCTTTTACAACGGCTGCTTGGTTTTTGGATATTAATTCAGTCATTAGAGTTTCCATCCTATGGCACATGACCCCTGTAATGAGCTTGTATAAGTAATTGTAGCAGGCAATAGGTCAAAAATCTGATAAATCTGCCGTTCCCTCCTTTTTAGGCACCAGCGTTATGAACGTATGGTTAAGTTCTCGGAGTAGACGTCCCGTCACTAGGAATTCGCTCACCACACTTGGTCTTTCACTTCTTCCCAATGCAGTTTGTAAAATTTGCTCCCGAACCCATTCGGTCCTAGAGCTTTGTCTGGGTCCTTACTTTTGACGATACTTTCAATTTCCTCTATCCGTATAGGAGCTAATAGATGTTCGTTTCCAAGTTGTGTGACCACTTTCTTACATATAAGATTAGGAAAATCAGTAACATAAGAAGATTGGTTATACAAGTCGGTAAAGTACCTGACCGCTTCTGTCCGCACTTTGGCACCTGTGGAAATAATATTGCCTTGGTTGTCTATCAACTGATGGATACGGTTGCGGTTCTGTCGAGTATGTATGCTCTCGTAGTAGAATTGAGTAGTCTTGTCTCCATCTTTGAGCCATGGGCATTTGGCACGTTGAGCGGCAGCCACTTCTTCCGCTAATTGGAGCTTACCAATTGCTTCAACTAAAGTCCGCTCCCTAACGGCCAGTTCAATGTTGAGTAGGTCTTCTTGCAACTTGGTCAGGATGCTATGGAGTTCCTCGTGTTTTAATTGCAGCTCACTACTAGGTCGGCCGCGGATCCACATCTTGAGTTATTCTTTGACTTTTTTCAACTTGTGCACCAAGCGAAATTGTGCAGAGCCAAGGACCCGGTCATGAAGCCCCCTAGTGACCGCCTCCCTGTAACTAGAAACTAAATGCCATTTATTTTTGAAACGGAAGGGGGAAGCTTTGTTTCCATCCGATTTAGTAAGATTGATGCATAACGGAGAATGGTCACTGGTACCTACTGGTAACCCCTTGACAGTTATGTGTGTGAATTTTGCAAACCATAGAATACTTCCAATCGCTCTATCCAGTTGGCATATTACCCTTCTATTAGAAGCCTTGTTGTTCCAGGTCCAGACCTGTCCGCTTCAAGCTAGCGGTTTCAACCTAGAGCGGACAAGGCAGCTCTGGAAGTCATTCAACACGGTGTCCGGCACTACCCTCCCTCCTATCTTCTCGTACTAAAATAGAATAGTATTGAAGTCTCCCATGAGGAGCAGTGTTAGCTGGTATATTGAAGCCGCCATGTGACTTGTTTGGGCTATTTCACTCCAGAGTTCGTCTCGTCTCCTCCGGTCATCGTGGACGTACGCAGCGCCCATAATGAAATTCAGTCCCCCACGGTGCGAGAATGACATCGTAATGAGTTGTTCTGTAATAGACAAAACCTGCCCGCTCCAGTGATTCGAGTCCCACAAGAGCCATATCCGCGTCATATTGCATATATCCGGATTGTTGGTCTGCTCCCATTGCTTGGGTAATCTGGCGTTAAGCATACACTTTGATTTAATTTTTGTCTCCAGAAGCGCGTTTATAGTACATTGTTCTTCCTTCAACCGTTTACGTACCTCCCTCCATCTCCCGATCGAACATCCACCCTGGATATTCCAGGCCATGATAGACATTTATAATCCAGGGGTGGTGCCCAGCTCTCCTCTATTGCCAACATCTTGGGCTGACATTCGCAATTCCTCCATCTCTTTATTGGGCGGCATCTGGCTTGTCTGATGATGATCTCTTGCTAATATGTGCTGTCTCTACGATGGGTTGTCAACCACTAAGCAATTCTCTGTATTAACGGCGTCTTCAGAATTGCCTTGTCCAGCGTTGAAGGCCGGTACGTTAGTTGGTCGAGCTTCGGTTGATGTCCTTCTAGCTTGTCTCTTCCTGCTCAAGGATGTTCCATTATGTACCTTTCCTTTAGCTTTTGATCCAAAGTTATCAGTCTTCACTCTCCGCTTGGTTATAGTAGCACTTTGTGTTTGGAAAATAACAAGTCTTCTCTCTGGAGCGTCATCCTCCTTCCGTGCTTCACTATTAGTCTCCCCAACTGCCCTTGTAGACCCTCTGTTCAGCGAAGATGAAGAATCTATTGTTGTTGGGGTTGTCACCGTCTCTCTCCCTGGATACTCCTCATCCCCGACTTGTTCCCAAGCATCCTTCATCATTTCGGAGTTGTCCTTCTGGTGGTTCAACCCAGCTCTCCATTGTTGGGTTGATCGATGTTTTCCTCCGGGATGTTTGCCTCATCTATTCGCCTGTCCTCCTTATGACAGTTGCGAGCCACGTGTCCGAAGAATCGGCACTGTTGGCAACTTGGTGGCACCCACTCGTAATCAACTGCTTGAGAGAGGACTTCTCCTGTCGGGATTTCATATGCTATTTCACGCGGCAGAGGGGCTCCCGCTTTAATTTCTACAAAGATTATGGCATATTGGAGTCTCGCACGTGTTCGCTTTGCCTCATTCGCTTTTATCGGGCGCCTAATCAGGCTAGCTAGTTTCATGATCATCGTTTTGTTCCAGAATTGGATAGGCAAACCTGGGAGACGAATCCATACTGGTAATGTATGGAACACCACTCTCTCGTACTTGTGATTTGGTTGCCATGCCTTGAGGATTATGAGTCTCCCATCGAAAGTCCAGGGGCCACCTTGGAGAATACGTTCCACATCTTCTTGCAACCCGAACTTTACGAAAAAGAATCCATCCTCCCTAGCATAAAATTCCATACTTCCCTTCGACCTCCATACTCTAGTTGCAAACACTCAAATCTGTCCGTAGAAAGGCCAGTCTCCTAATACATAGAGGATCAGTGTGTTTTGCCAGATAACGATGGTTTCTTCTATCTCTTCCTTGGTGAAGATTGCTCGTTTTCCACCATTAACCTGTTTAAGTTCTACGTACTCCATTGCTTCCTCCATTTGCCTATTCACCACACTACAGACTTTCGCCCATGACTTCCCCCCGTCTGAGTAGGTTGTGCTTCCTCCCTATTTCTTCCCCTTTGAGTCCCCCATTAGATGAGAGCTCCATGACTTTCTTCCCTCTCCTAGTCTCCTCTCTGTTCTGATCAACATCATGTGGGACATTTTTGTGTATTATCAGCCTCCCTGTGCCAGGTCGTCGTCCGTCGTTCCAATCACCCCTGGCCTTCGGAGAGGCGGAGCTCTGTTCCACATTGCGCCTTTTTCATTCTCTATCGGCCCCGAGTCTGGGCGTCGCTGACGTTGGACTGTCATCCAACCTCCTCCCTCCTCATGTGGTAAGCCCCCACGATTGACGCCGTGGTCATCGTTACCCTTCCTCCTCAATGATGCTCAATTTCAAAACATTCATTTTAAACCAGATACAATATAAATTATTTTATTATAAATTTAATAATACTTAAAACATTCTTTTCCTAAAGTACATAATATTACCATCTGAATTATATTTTTCCAAAATAGATATCCAAATACATATGTTTACATCCACTAGTAAGTGGCACCCTCAAAACTGATAGTAGGTTCCTTTGACTTCAACTTTCAACAGACGCACCATCAAAACTGTCGACATCAACTTCAGAACTGTCCATGTCTTACATCTACTGGCTACTAAATCAAGCAACAGTCAAACAACATAATTTTGAGTTAATCTACATAAACAAAGGGTCCGTTTGGATAGGCTTTCTGAAAGTTATTGAAGTACAGGTAGGCAACTCTAGAGGGGGATGAATAGAGTTTATAGCAAAAAATTGATCAATTAAAAACTTAAACTCTCTTCACCAACTAAATAATCAGAGTAAAAGAAATGCGGAAATAAAGAGTGGAGAGCAAGCACAACACAACAAGATTTTTAACCTGGTTTTCCTCGTGGAGGACTAGTCCTGGCCTGAGAACTCTAGCTCAGGATTGAAATCCACTATTTGTGAAATATGGTTACAACCACGTGCTTTTTCACAGAAGAGCAAGCCAAACTTCTTTCAATGATCGCTTTGGCGAAACTTGGACTTTTCCAAGTGACTTACAACTTCTTGCACTTCAACCTTCTAGCTGGATCGTACCGAGCAACTTGGACGGTTGGAAAGTTTGAATGCTAAGTGGATGGGAAGGTAAGGCTCTTTAATATATAGGCTATGTAAGAGAAGAAGAAGAGAAGATTGGATGGTTTCAAATGAGAGAAACCAAGGCCTATTTATAGGGTTCGAGGTAGGCAGAATTCGGCCATAATTCTGTATGTAGAATTTAAATTTTTGGCCGTTGGACAACTAGCAGTGATCAAGACCTAAAAATTAGCATCCTGTAATTTAGGGGGCAGAGTTCGGCCCGAACTCTATGTGGAGGCAGAGTTCGGCCCGAACTCTGTCTTCTATGGACAGAATGTTCTCAGTGGGCTTTTGGATGAATGGGTTATTTGGGATTTGGGCTAAGTAAACCAATAAAGCTACGTCTAGCCCAAAGTTGCTCAGTATAACCCAACGTACATCATCCTATACTCAAGAACAATAAAAAATACAGACTCCAGTATACATAGAATAGTAAATCTTCAAGCAGCTGTGATCTTGAACCAATGAGCTGAGTAGATTGATTTCGAGCTCGATGTGTCAAATTGGACTATGACAAATATTGTTTTGTTAATTTTCAAGATTAGGTTGACTGTGATCCTGTTTGGGTCAACAATCTCCCCCATTTTGATAATTGACAAAACATGATATTTGTATGTCTCAAAATTCATACCTGGACACATTATAGCTCCCCCGTATTTGATCAAACGTACTCCCCCGTAAACTGATATTTCCTGTGACAAGTACTCATCCAAATATACATATCCAAGTATACACAATTTATAGTGCTAATAATACAAATAGCAATGTTATGGCTCCCCCGTACTTGAACAAACGTACTCCCCCGTAAACTGATATTTCCTGTGACAAGTACTCATCCAAATATATATATCCAAGTATACACAATTCATAGTGCTAATAATACAAATAGCAATGGTTCACAATTCAAAGTGTTAAGACAAATATCAATGGTTCTCCCCCTTTTGACAATCAGCAAAAATAGAGACAAAAATAGAGAAGCAATAAAACTACCATCCACATAATAAAAGAGAACATGCAAGTAGTAGTACTAACTAAGAGCAAACTGAGCCATAGAGTTTAAAAACATAAAAACATAAGCAAAAAGAAACATAGTGCCAAAATAAAAATAGTCCGAATCATCAGTGGCGGTACAATAGCCATATCCATCAAGGAGCATGTGAAGGCCCCGCACCATCAGAACCGGTACGACGGGGATCCACAAATGCAGAAGTCGGATCAAGATAGCGACGAACCCAATAATCGTCAATGCGATAACCGTCGCGAGACGGATCACGCATCATCGGAATCGGCATCGTCGGATGGGAGGCCATGGAGTACTGAATGTCGTGGATGGAGTTGCTGAGCGCACTCATCTGCAGAGTGGTGCGGTAGTCCATATGCGTCTAGCGATCATCCATCTCAGCCTAGCGCTCGTCCTCCAAACGGAAGCAATCACAAAGCATAGTCTGAATAGAGTCCAGTGCAGCAGTGGACTCGGGAGCAGGTGAGTCGGGAGCAGCAAAGGGTGCAGGAGAGTCAGGCTTCTCAGCAGCATCAGACTCAGAAGAGGCTACAGCAGCAACAGTTCTCCTTGCCTTAGTCAGAAAGGCAGGAGGGGACAAGGACTGACATTGATCCAATGGGACATGAAAGGCACAAAAAATTAAAGGAAGATACATGGTATAAACCAAAGATTTTGGTTTAGGCCTAGCACGAATCATCCAATCCATCATCGTGCGAGAAAAGTTGAAGGGGACGCAAAAGTGGAGAAAGAAAAGAGCAGTAATCTCAAAGTAAGTAACTTCATCAGTTGATCCAGCTTTGGGCAAGACCAAAGAAAATATAATACGATAAAGTTCATAAAAATGATTATTGAGATGTTTAGCCATAATTTTTCAAGGAGAAGGATTTGGATAACAAAGATCATCCTTGAAACTTTCCAACGTGGTCTCATCGGGGAAAACAAAGTCCCGAGCATCATCAAGCCGTTCCCAAGTGTTGGGGTTGGGAAAACCAAGAAGGTCGGCTAACTCAAAATCATCAAAAGATATATCTATATCGGCGACACGTGAGTAGATGCGGTCGCGGTCATAAGTCATGTTGCAATAAAACATTTGAATGACATTCACATAGATAGGTTCACGAGTTGCAACAAGTTCATCGAGACATAAGTCACGAAAGTTAGGAAGAAAGTCAGAAAATACCGTAAACTTAATAGTGTGTCGGACAAAGACAGTACGATGACGAAAGTCGGCGAACCATGCGTTAGACGCATCTAAGGACACAAAAATACGGTCATCGTATGTGTCGGGATTGATGGGTGGAGGTGGGTTAAAAAGAGGGTGGATCATGTTAGGAGGAGGATGAGGAATAGGTTGTGGTGGAGGATTAGGTTATGGGTTTAGGTTAGGATTAGTAGAGGATTCACCAATACTTCTCCTTTGTCTCTTACCCCTACCATGCAACCTTGGTGCCATGAAAAGAATTGAGATTGAAGAAAAAAAATATACCTTAACAAAAGAGACCTAAGATGGAGGAGAAGAACTCCAAGAGTGATTCCTTGAGTTTGGAGAAAGATTTTCTAAGGATTGGAGACTTCTAGGGTGAGGATTTTGAAAGAAATATGTGTGGAGATGTATGAAGAAGACAATGGAGGGATGAGAGAGAGACAATCCCGAATATATGTCCCTTTGGTCGGCTGGTCGGGTGAAACAGGAGCCATTGGATGAAGATTAGATCAACGGCTGAGAGTGATCTGAGGTTCTGGAACAAGGAGGCCGAACTCGGCCCAAACTCTGTGTGGGGGCAGAGTTCGGCCCAAGTTCTTGTCCCTTGGGCCAGAACTTCAAGCAAGAAATAAAAATAAGATAGAGAGAATATTATGAATAAATGGTCAAAAAGAATTTAAGAAATTTAGAAATTTCAAATGGGGCAGGCTATAAATAAAAATTAACCATATAATAACTAAGGAGTTATGACATAAATCAATATGGTGAAGCTACTATGGGGTAGCTGCAGGATCCCAGCTAGCGGTAGTCCGAAGACTAGTGCACCGTCTCGCTTAGGCTTTTACGCCTTGTTGTCAGAAGGATCCTTTCGGCTTGTACCCATAGCAAAGTCAGCATAGAGAATCGTGACATAATCGATAATTACGCAGGCCAATTTAATGAATAATCGTTTCATCTAAAATTCCTAATTCACGACAAAGAAAATTGAATCGCTCCTCGGATAATAGTTTTGTAAAGAAATCGGCCAACTGATGATTAGTGTCAATAAATTCTAAATTAATAGTGCCATTCTGTTGGTGATCACGCAAAAAGTGGTGATAAATTTTATTATATTTCGTGCGTGAGTGACATATGGGATTCTTAGTGAGATTGATAGCACTAGTGTTGTCACAAAATGTAGGAATGTGTATAAAAGATAAGTTATAGTCTTCAAAGGTTTGCTTCATCCACAGAATTTGTGCACAACAACGACCAGCTGCGATATATTCAGCTTCTGTTGTGGATAGTGTGACAGAATTCTGTTTCTTGCTAAACCAAGAGACTAGAGCCTTTCCTAATAAATAACACGTGCCGCTAGTACCTTTACGGTCGACCTTGCATCTGGCAAAATCAGTATCAGAGTAACCAATGAGGTCAAATGATATTAATTTGGGATACCATAGGCCCACTGTAACGGTACCCTTAAGGTATCAAAAGATACGCTTAACGGCGGACATGTGTGATTTCTTAGAATTTGCTTGATATCGAGCACACAGGCAAACGCTAAACATGATATCATGGCGACTAGCAGTTAAATAAAGTAGACTGTCTATCATACCTCGATACTTACATTGATCAACAGGTTTGTCGCTTTCATCTGGTTCTAGTTTGGTTGTAGTAGCCATTGGAGTGCTGATTGGTTTGACGTTGTCAAGGTCAAATTTCTTCAGCATGTCCTTTGTATACTTTGACTGACAGATGAAAGTTCCATGTGATGTTTGTTTGACTTGCAGTCCAACAAAGTAATTGAGCTCCCCATCATGCTCATCTCAAACTCGGTCTGCATACACTTAGCAAAATCTTGACAGAGAGTTTCATTAGTAGAACCGAATATAATATCATCAACGTAAATTTGCACTAAAAGAATAGTATCTTTGAAAGATTTTATGAAGTGTGTAGTGTCAATTTTCCCTTTTGAAAAACCTTTATCAAGCAAGAAATTGCTTAGACATTCATACCAAGCTCTAGGGGCTTGTTTGAGGCCATATAGCGCTTTCTTGAGTTTGAAAACGTGATCGGAAAATTTATGATTTTCAAAACCAGGGGGTTGTTTTACAAAAACTTCCTCCTTAATAAATCCATTCAAGAAAGAACTTTTAGCATCCATTTGAAATAGTTTAAAGTTTTGAAAGTTAGCAAATGCACAAAGCATCCGAATGGATTCAAGTCTTGCAACAGGAGCATACCTTCCTCTTGGTTGTATCCTTGAGCTACTAGACGAGCTTTGTTGCGGGTAATTGAACCATCTTCATTTACTTTGTTGCGAAAAACTCATTTTGTACCAATAATCGAATGATTAGATGGCCTAGGAACAAGTTCTCAAACCTGGCTCCTCTCGAATTGGTTGAGTTCTTCTTGCATGGCAGAAATCCAAAACTCATCATTAAAAGCTTCTAAAATATTTTTAGGCTCAATTTGTGAAATGAAGGCAGTGCTAGCAATGGAGTCTCTTAATGATGATCGAGTACTTACTCCGCGTGAAACCTTACCTATGACCAAGTTTTTTGGATGTGACGGCTTGAAAGAGAATTTTTTTGGCAAGCCCTCCAGAGAATTGGTTTCAGTGGTGGTATTCATCGGCGTAGAAGTCGATGGCTAAATATCATCGTCAGGAGTGGCTGCTGCAATATTATCTTCATCAAAAGTCACATTTGTAGACTCTTCCATAATTAATGAGCGTTTGTTGAATACTCTATATCCCTTGCTCTTGGCAGCATAGCCAAGAAATATACCATCGACAGCTTTGGCATCAAATTTGCCTAAGTTGTCTTTGGTGTTAAGGATAAAACATCGACAACCAAAAACTCTAAAATAAGAAACATTTGGAGTTCTTCCAAACCAAAGCTCATAGGGTATTTTCTTCGTAATGGGTCGAATGAGCACCCTATTTAAAATGTGGCATGCTGTACTGACAGCTTCAGCCCAAAAATATTTCGGAAGTAAAAATTTATTCAGCATGACTCTAGCCATATCGCCAAGAGTTCTATTCTTCCGCTCCACAACACCATTTTGTTGAGGAGTTCTAGGATAAGAAAACTCATGATCAAAACCATTTAAATCACAAAACTTTTCAAAACCATTATTTTTGAATTCGCCTCCATGAACACTTCGGATTCGAGTAATCATGTAGCCTTTTTCATTTTGCACCTTTTTAGCAAAGATTTTAAAAATAGAAATGGCATCACTTTTATTTGTAAGAAAGAAAACCCAAGTGAATCTAGAAAAGTCATCTACAATAACAAAGGCGTAGAGTTTTCCACCAAGACTGGCTACTCTACTAGGACCAAATAAGTCCATGTGAAGTAATTACAAGGGTTTAGTAGTACTTACAGTGTTTATGGAATGAAATGAGGACTTGGTTGCTTTTTTTAACTCACATTCGGCACATACCGTGTCCTTTTTGAATGTGATGTCGGGCAAGCCTCTTACTAGCTTCTTAGTCGATAGCCTGGATATAGTATCCATATTGGCATGACCAAGACGTTGGTGCCACAGTAGTCTCTCATCTTTGTTGACGTAGAGGCATCTTTCTGCACTGTTAGTAATGCTAGAAAGATAGAAAATGTAAATGTTATCCTCTCTTATCCCTTCACAAGCGATGTCTCCCCTTGACCTGTCATAAATGTAGCATTTATTTTGTCCAAAGTTAATATCATATCCGTGATCAGCAAGGTGGCTTATGCTGAGCAGGTTATGCTTTAACTCGGTCACTAGACAGACATCCTTAATTACGGAAGAAGGAGGATGACCAATAGTACCATTACCTATGATGTATCCTTTTAAGTTGTTGCCGAAGGATACATACCCTTCCCTCTTCATCGATAGTGATGCGAAAAGATTTGTGTCTCCCGTCATATGTCGCGAGCATCCACTATCGAGAATCCACTTACTTTTAGTTGAGGAGGGAAGGTCCACCTACATCAAGAGTAGATGTGACCTTTGGTACCCAAGTTCTTGTGGGTCCTGAAATGTTAGTTTTCGGCACCCATGCATATAGATTTATATCTACTAATCTCCTAATTCTATATTGTGGTGAGATGTGTCCATGTAATCCACAATAGGTGCAAGTAGCATGCCTATTTGTATTTGGTGCATGTCTATATGTAGCATTGTGAGAATTGTATGGAATAGCAGGATAGTGATTATATGTGGCAGCAGGATGATGGTAATGACTATATGCAGCATGGTGGTGATTTTGTCTATGTGTAATATAGTGATGATTAAATCTATGTGCAGCATGGTGATTGTGTGTTGCAGTAGAATGATAGTTACGAGAATGATTTCTATGTGCATGTGGTTTGTGTGCTGTATGGAAGTGCGTGTATATATAAGCATGTTTGTGTGCTGTAGGTGGATGACATGTTTGACTATTTTGAATGGTCATGTGCTTTGTGTGTGTCTTATGTGATTGGGTTTGAGGTTGAGCAACCTGTTTTTCCAATCTAATCTCTAATTTCTTAGAGACAGCATGCAGTTCAATACACTTAGTATTCAAACCATCAATTTTAGCAATAGAGATCTTGTGTATATTTTTTTCTTCAGCAAGCTCGGTGTTGAGTGCCGTGATCTCATGTGTTTGCTTTTTAATACGTGCTTCGGCATCATGTAGGCTTAGCTTAAGCTTCGACACCTTATTAGTGACTTTCGTGGGTGAAGTGTCTCTAATATTATCAAGCAAAGAAGAGAGTTTTTGAATCTTGACTTCATAGCTTTTGATCTTCTCCTTGGCATGTTTATATTTACTAATGACTTTTTTGTGGTCATTGAGTAAATCATTGAATGCATCGCCAAGTTCATCAAAAGTAAAATCATCGAGAGTTTCGTTAGTTACCTTATCGGATGTTGCCATTAGGCACACATTGGCGGTGTCTTGAGGAGAGTCATTTTCTTCCTCGGAGTCACTAGCTTCGCTTTTATGCCAAATGCTTGTGTTGGCATATTTTCTTGAGGAAGCCTTCTTGTATGGTTTCTCATATCGGTTGCTCTTCTTTGCGAATAGGCAGTCTTTTCGGACGTGTCCAGTCTTCTTGCAGTCGTATCATGTTGGCTCTTCTTCGTCATCTTCTTATTGTTCCTTCTTTCTTCAATTGAAGCGGAGAAACTTCTTGAAGTTGCGGACGAGGAGAGCTTGACCATTACCTTCCGAATTGTCGTCATTAGTCTCTTCAGGATCAGCCCTTCGACGATGAGCTTTAAGGGCAATTTCTTTTGCCTTTGGAGCAGGCTCTTCGAAGTCTTTGAGGTCAAGTTCGTGAGTCATCAACTTTTCCATCAAAGTCTCCATGGACATTGTAGTGAGATTATTTCCTTCTATAATAGCTGTCACCTTCGGGTTCCAAATCTTTGGTAGCCCCTAAGTAGCTTGCGGATCTTCTCGTGATTTGTATATTATTTGCCGAGAGAGGACAAGGGGTTGATGATGTCGAGGAATCTTGTAAACATTTGTGTGATCGTCTCATTTGGCTTCATCTTGAATGCCTCATATTCTTGAGTGAGATGACTTATTTTCGCTCCTTGACTTGGGTGGTTCCTTCATGCGTCACTTCTAGAAGTCTCCATACTTCGTGAGATGTGGTGCATGTTGAGACCCTGTTAAACTCATTCCTGTCTATTGCACAGAATAAAACATTAATAGCTCTTGCGTCTAGACTCGTCTGTTTCTTCTCCTCGTCAAAATATTTGTCGCGGAGTTTCTCAACGAGATCACCATTGGCAACTATCCTGGCGGGCTTTTTGTAACCATCGGTAACAATGGTCCACAGGTCGAAGTCTAGTGACTTGAGATGAAAACTCATCCTTGTTTTCCAATAGGTGTAGTTTGTTCCATCAAATAGGGGAGGCCTATGAGTGGACTGCCCTTCACCGTGATTGGAAAATATGGGTTGAGTGGTTGCCATGGATCAGCTCTAGGATATTAGTCCTTGATAAGAGAACAGAGCTTTGATACCAATTAAAATACAGGCAGGCAACTCTAGATGGGGGTGAATAGAGTTTATAGCAAAAAATTGATCAATAAAAAACTTAAACTCTCTTTAGCAACTAAATAATCAGAGTAAAAAAATGCGAAAATAAAGAGTGGAGAGCAAGCACAACACATCAAGATTTTTAACCTGGTTTCCCTCGTGGAGGACTAGTCCAGGCCTGAGAAATCTAGCTCAGGATTGAAATCCACTATTTGTGAAATAGGGTTACAACCACGTGCTTTTTCATAGAAGAGCACGCAAAACTTCTTTCAATGATCGCTTTGGCGAAATTTGGACTTTTCCAAGTGACTTACAACTTCTTGCACTTCAAACTTCTAGCTGGATCGTACCGAGCAACTTGGACGGTTGGGAAGTTTGAATGCAAAGTGGATGGGAAGGTAAGGCTCTTTAATATATAGGCTATGTAAGAGAAGAAGAAGAGAAGATTGGATGGTTTCAAATGAGAGAAACCAAGGCCTATTTATAGGGCTCGGGATAGGCAGAATTCGGCCAGAATTCTGTATGTAGAATTCAAATTTTTGGCCGTTGGACAACTAGCAGTGATCAAGACCTAAATCAGCATCCTATAATTTAGGGGGCAGAGTACGACTCGAACTCTGTGTAGAGGCAGAGTTCGGCCCGAACTCTGTCTCCTATGGATAGAATGTTCTCAGTGGGCTTTTGGATGAATGGATTGATTAGGATTTGGGCTAAGTAAACCTATAAAGCTACGTCTAGCCCAAAGTTGCTCAGTATGATCCAACGTACATTATCCTATACTCAAAAACAATAAAAAGTACAGACTCCAATATACACAGAATAGTAAATCTTCAAGCAGCTGTGATCTTGAACCAATGAGCTGAGTAGATTAATTTCGAGCTCGATGTGTCAAATTGGACTATGACAAATATTGTTTTATTAATTTTCAAGATTAGGTTGACTGTGATCCTGTTTGGGTCAACAATTATGTGCCTGGTTGTTGTGTTGAAAACGTCTTGGGTACAAAAACCATTAATATATGGAGCACTTCACTTATAATAGTGTTGCATGAGTTTTGAATTTTTATCACAACTTGAACATACAGAAAAAGGATCAATGGCTAGCTAACTATCTGCGACAAACTACTAAGGTGACTGTAAACCTCTAACAGGAGAATACGAGTGCCCATATATACATATACTGGGCGTCGGTGTGCAACCATGGTGATATGGTTGCGTTAAGACGTCATGTTATGATGTTGATGCATGGATCCGAAAATATAGTGACACTGTTGTGTTGTTAAGTCGAATGGCGATGGCATATATGTTGGCTTTGTTTCTTGAATAGTCTAGTCGGAAGTGGGTTTGCGTAGGAAAGTATCGATTGATCGGGACACATGAACAAAAACCCTTTCTAATATATGGATTGATTTTCTACTGGAATTGACTCCAAACTATATTGAATCATGCTTGGAAGAAGGAGCTCTCTCTATATATAAGAGTCTCTTTTCTATCATTTTTATTGTTTTGCCTTCCGTTGAACACTTTTAGTTGTTGACTTTTCGTTGATGAATTTCGTTGTTGACTTCTCGTTGGATGATTTCCATTGCTTGCTTTCATTTATTGCTGCATTTATTTTGAATCCTGTGAGAAAGAGAGAGGAAGATATAAAGAAGTGTGTTGAACCTCGGTTATTGTAATTACAGGAGGAGACATAGACAAGGCTTGACCGTTGCATAGGAATTTCTTCTTCTTCTTTTTGACAATTCTCTAATCTGTGAGTAACTTTGACCTCTCTTTCCTTTATATATCTCCACTTCCTAACAGAAGAACTCATTTTCATTCTTCTTTTATGTCTCTACGATCAATGATACCTTAATAAAAAGAACCAAAATTGTATGTTCATGTCTTCATTAATAAAAATGTTGGAATAATATGATATTGGTATAATTGAATGCACCGATGTATCACTTGTTATCATGAAAATAATGGAATTCATATAATTTATAATGCATGTTTAAATCAAAACTATATTATGAGTATTTACATTTGTTCTTATGAAAGAATGCCTTGGTTATAAAGAAAGTGTTATGAGAAAGAAGAAAGAACATGACATGGTCGTCTGGATAAAAAAAACTACTAGGCATATGGATGTTACATGGTTTTAATTTATAATTGATACTATATATATATATATATATATATATATATATATATATATATATCATGTATTGGTCTTGGACAAATTGTGCCCAAGGTTTAATCTCTTGAACGATCTCCATGAAAGCGAAATCATGTCAGCTTCGGAGAAATGGAGCACTTTTGCGATTGTACGTCCCAGTTATCAGGGAGTGTTCGATTAAACTCGTACGATCCAATATCTAATTATGGGAAGTCACCATTGGACAATCATTTTGTTCGGTCGCATTCTAAAGACAATTATCTTGCAGGTATAACCGTTTGATGCAAATATGGACTTGTGATGCCTAGAAAAATGTATTCTAAATTTATTTTATAGAGATGAATAATTATATGAATCATATATTGTTATAACCTTTGTGTTGCAGGGAAGGACTCTTAGTTGTGGATAAGTTCACTAACAAGTGAATTGCTTATGTTCTAGGTTTTTTCTATTATTAATTGTTATATGAACCTAGAGAAATACACTTAATAAATACATATATTTAGTGTGTTGATTTAGGTTAGTCGGGTAGATACCACTTATCAGTGCATTATCCAATGTACTGAATCGCTGATCTCGCAGGTGTTAGGAGTCAAGCACTACCAGAATAAGTCATTTTAGCGACGCCTAAAGATGTCGCTAAAATGCCTAAAGACGTCGCTAAAATGTTTTAGCGACGTCTTCCTCTTATCGCGGAAACCTTAGTCGCTGTTTGGAAAGACGTTGCTGCCAACACCGACGTTTACCGACGCAAAATTACGTTAGAAATATACCGACGTTTACCGTCATTTTGTCGATGAAATAGCAACGTTTATGATGTCGCTATACGTCGATATTACCTGAAAAATTACCGACATTTATGATGTCGCTATGCGTCGGTATATCCTGGAGAATATTACCGACGTTTTGTGATGTCGCTATACGTCGGTATATCCTGGGAAAATGAGGTAAAATCCTGGAAAAGTTACCGACGTCTATCGACGTTTACCGACGCATACCGACGAAAATGATGTCGCTATACGTCGGTATCCTGGCAATATATGCCAGTTTAGCGATGTCTACCGACACATTTTGACGTCAAAAAGCGTCGGTAAATGTCGGTAAACATCGGTAAATTTGAAAAAGAATAAAAATAAATAAATTACAGTATGTAGTTTTCTCCACATAATCATTTTCTCCTTACAGTTTAATAAATAACACTGAAACACAATACACAAGCACATTTTATCCCTGGGTTCGCCGACCCCTTCGGTGGAACACTCAACACCGGTAAATTAACATCCAATGAAACAAATAACAACATAAAATAACCAAAGTTCACACAACATATATAAATCAATATCTAAATTATCATGGGTCTACACAACCAATTACCAATGTATGTACGCAACCAACAAACAAGTGTCACAAACAAATAAGTGTCACAAACAAATAGTAAACACAAACAAGTACTCAAACACTCAATACAAACAGTCCTAACTAGGACTACTGGAGATCTGGAGCAGGAGGGGGCGCGCCGTGACAAAGGGCTAAGAAAAGCTCATAGTCCTCGTGTGAAATCGACACCGATGAAGGAGGTAGTGATGTCGGTGGAGTCGGTGTCGATGAAGAAGTCAGTGGCACCGACGGAGTCGACGATGATGAAGGCGCACTCAGAGGACGATAATGGTCCAATGCTGCAAGTCGCTGGTGGTATGAATCCATGGTAGATAACATTCTATCACTGCTATCAGCCACCGAATCCTGCACCAATCTCAGCCTTTCATCCATGGACATCTGTGATGCCTGCAGATCCATCATGTTGTGCTCTGTCGACGCTCTAAGATCAGTGACGCTCCGCTCTGTCCGTTCAGTCACATTCCTGAGCTCCATAATGCTGCGGTCGAGCACATCCAATTGTGCTATAAGCGCAGGCTCGTCCGACTGGTGCTGAGACTGGTCCTGATTCCGTCGTAGCAGCTCGTCACGGAGAGACTCCATCATTTGGTGGACTCGGGCAGACTACTGGGACGGCTGTGGACCATGCACACTAGCAGGGAATGCCCTAGAGGACTGGGTCGCAACTAGGGCGCCATAGGATCCCGTACCATAGAACGTACCCCTACGGAGGCCACCAGCGATGGTCATCCACAGCTCGTTCATCGATGGAGCTTGAGTGGGCTGCGAGAAAGTACCGGCCTCTCCCGTAGTAGGTGCACTAGCAGTCGCCCGGTCCCGAAGCCTCTGATAATCGGTCTAGAAAGTATGGATAATACTCTATAATTTCTAATCTCTAATTAATGTACTTATTATTACTAAATACATGAATATTTATTTGCATGCATATTTACTAAGTTATATTAAAATTAACACAAAATATTATAATTAACAAATAGTATTGTAATACTTACATAGGCAAGCTCGGCCCTCTCGTCAATAAGACCTTCGCCCTTCCGATGGGTGGCCAGGAAGACGGTCACCATGTCGACGTTACCGACCTTTCTTACCTGTAATTAAATATATTATCTTAGTAATAATTTATCGAATTTGTATTGAAATAATATTTTTGAAAGAAAAATACATACCAGACGACGGAAATATTCCGTCAACAGAATCGACCTACCGCATCACTTCGAGGCATATTGCCTAGCCGCCTTGGCCTTCTCGGACTTTTTCTTGTACCTTGGCTCGTTGAATCGAGCCTTCATCGCATTCCACTGATCAGGGGTGATCCAACCTTGGATCGGCTTTCCGGCACGATCACGAGCCTTCTGATCATTAACAGCGTCGCGGATCAGCTTAGCAGCGACAGCAGGAAACATCCCCTCGATCAGCTCGGCCCGGTACGGTGGATAGAAAAACATTTCCTAGAAGAGTACGCAAACCAAATATTTATCAGTTATATATAATATACATAAATCAAATGATTCATGTTAAAAGCAAATCTTTTTTAACCTTGAAGCGCGCAAACCAGTAGGCCTTCATATCATCCTGAGCATCCGAGTAGTTTATCCAAGGACCACCATAATTTTGCCTCTGAACCAGGCCTAGGCGTCTCTGTACCGACGGGGGACGATATCTATACAGATATATTATATTCATGAGAAAAGTTAATTTATGATAAACACAGAAAAATGATAAACCAAAATACTTACTTTGTACCGTCGGCCCAGATCTTCGTCCTCGTCTCCTCCGGAGGTGCGCAGGCATCATCTGCCTGATACTGGCCGGCCGGCAGCACAGCCTCCTCCATCTGCTCATCTGTTTCCATCGTCGTATCAGCAGGAGGAACGCTACTCTCGGGAGCAGTCTCAAGCCTGAAACTACTCGTCCCAGGAAATATGCCACGTAGCATCATGGCGGGCGAAGCTACTGTCCGATACACAGGAGTACTGGGCGACGAGGATCTAGAGCCGGTACCAGTAAGAGGTACCGAAGAAGAACCCCATCCTCTAGCAGTACCACCAGTAGGTACCGAAGGAGTACCCTGTCCTCTGCCAGTACCAGTACCCCGTATCCCATGTCGGGAAATGCGGAACGATCCGCGATGACCTGTTATACCTGATAACAACATATGATGAGATACAACAAAGACAACAAATAATAGAGACTAGAAATATGAAAGTGTAACAAAGACAAGATAATAACCAAGACAACATATGATGATACATTTTACAAGAAACATCTAAGTCCAGATAGTATATTTTACAAGAAACATCTAAGTTCGGATAGTACATTCTACAAGAAACATCTAAATCCAGATAGTACATTCAGATAATAACCAAGACTAGATAATAATCAACTCTACATAATAAGAAAATGAAAATACATCTCTCTCAATCATCTTCAGAATAATCATCTTGTTCATCTTCCTCGACCTCTCTTCCTCTTCCTCCTCATCTTCACTTTCATCTTCTCCTTCGTCGGCTTCGTCTTCCTCTTCGGATAATTCTACATCTTCTACATTATGTGTCGTGTAATGCATAACTTCCATGGAGTCCACATCAACAATATTGGTTACAAGAGGTAGCTCGTCCTCCTGATAAGCTTTTTTGTCAACATCAAATGTATCTCCAGCTTTAGTCTTGCATACTGCCCACCAGTCAGACTTCGTTGCTCCCCGTCTCGGATAAGCTGTAAAGTACACGAGCTGAGCTTGAGTTGCTAGGATAAATGGTTCGTAGCCTTGATGTCTACGCTTGTAGTTTATATCCACAAGACCATGCTTGTCAATTTTCCAACCTTGATTTTCAATCGGATCGAATCATTCACACTTGAACAGCACGATCTTTGCATGTTCTCTGCCATAATTATACGTCAACTCCACAATCTCTCGTAAGATGCCAAAGAAATTATTTCCTGGATCGACGTCTTTGTAGTTCTAAGATTTGATACACAAACAACTATTTTTCATGGAATCAAGATCCAGGAAGCTGTCTCTGATCGGAGCATTTGTCGACTTGAACCGAAAGCCATTGACATAGTAACTTGGCCATATTTTAACAAAAGTAATTGGTCCCTTGGCAAGAGTTCTAATTAATTCAATCTCGGGTGAAATTAGACGATCGACCTGAATACCAAAGAAGAGATAGTAAGTTATTTATTGCGCAGTTGCATTAAAAGAGGCCAGTAATTATCGGGCTGCTTACATATTCGATCAACCAAGAAGGAAAATGATATCTCATTTCTTGTTCTAATGCTTCGTCTGTTAGGTAGGGTCTAACCTACCTCAACTCATCATTATATGTGCTGAAAAACAACGAAGCAACCGCCGATTAGTACAATAAAATTAGCTTATACTATTACATTAAGATGACGTAAACTCATTATTAATTACTTACCCCTCTAGATTCTCCAATTCATCCTCGTCGCAATTGAGTAATACATACAACTGAGCAGCCCTTAGCTCTTCGTCATTCAAATATCTCTTCTTCATTTTTTCCGAAGGCTTTCTGGATGCATTGAATACTTTCAGTATTCTACCATTAGATTCTTGATAATCGTCGTCGTTTCTTGGAGCCCTCGTTCTATTCGTAGCAACATGAGGTTTGAAATACATCGAGCAGAAGTTTATAATCTCCTCGAGAATATAGGCTTCACAAATAGAACCCTCGACCCAAGCCTTGTTTTTCACCTTCCTCTTTAGGTGGTTCAAATGCCGCTCAAACGGGTACATCCACCAATAACCGATGGACCCACCAACACGTGCCTCGTAGGAAAGATGAATTGGCAAATGCTCCATAGAGTCAAAGAATCCAGAAGGAAATACCTTCTCGAGCTTGCACCGTGTTACCACAATAACGTTCTCCTGCTTTTCTAGACGATCGACGAGCAACTTACTAGAACAAAGATCTCTGAAGAATATGCTAAGCTCGGTCAATGGATCCCAAACAACCAGGGGTAAGAATTCTCGAAATGCAATCGGAATTAACCTCTCCATGAATACGTAACAATCATGGCTCTTTATACGTGTCAGTTTGTTCTCCTTGAGGTTGACGTATCTTCTCAAGTTCGAAACATACCCGTCTGGAAATTTCAGACCTTGAATCCACCTACAAAGTCTCACTTTATCCTCCTTCTCCAGTGAGAAAATTGACTTAGGCTGCTTCAACTTCCCAATCCCGTCCTCTATCAAATGCAATGCAGGACGTCTACATATTTCTTCCAAGTCCAATCTAGCCTTTGGATTATCTTTCGTCTTTCCCTTTACGTCCATTACAGTATTAATTATGTTGTCAAACACATTCTTCTCGATATGCATGACATCAAGGTTATGTCTAATCAGATTGGTGCTCCAATATGGCAGATCCCAGAATATACTCCTCTTCGTCCAATTATGAGTGCGACAAATTCCGTCACACTTGTAGCCCGTAGTAGGCTCTTCAATAGCTCTTGGTAAATCTTTTACCTCTTCCATGTCGTGTATCCGGTCCACCTTGGCGGGGGATTAGCCTTCTCCACAACGCCAGCACGAAAAGCATTCATGTTCCTCCGGTACGGATGATCCTTCGAAGGAATTGTCGATGACAATCGAAGAAGCACGGTTTGTCTCCGTATTTCAAACGGAAAGCCTTAGTGTGGTCCATACAATACGGACATGAAAGACGACCATGCGTGCTCCATCCAGATAACATACCATAGGCCGAAAAGTCGTTGATGGTCCACATAAGTGCTGTCCGCATCTGAAAATTTTGTTTTCTAGATACATCGTACGTGTTGGAACCTACTTTCCACAGCTGATTCAACTCATCAATCAATGGCTGTAAATACACATCGATGTTCCTTTTCGGATTGTTCGGACCTGGAATAATAACGGAGAGGAACATATACGGAGTCTTTATGCACATCCAAGGCGGTAGATTGTACGGAGTGACGATCACAGGCCAACACGAATACTGGGATCCCGAAAGTCTGAATGGAATAAAACCGTCGGAGCAGAGACCCAATCTGACATTATGCGGATCAGAAGCAAAATCTGGATACTCTCGATCAAAGTGCTTACATGCTTCTCCATCAGATGGGTGATCCAACACTCCTTCGGTCTGTTCCCGCTTATGCTAACTCATGTTTTCTGTAGTTTCCTTCACCATAAACAACTGCTGCAACCGCGGCGTCAACGACAAATAGTACATCAAATCGGTAGGCTTCCTGGCACCGAAAGACTTTCCTCTACCTCTGCCCTTGTAGCGATCGACACCACAAAATCTGCAGGCGTCTTTATCCTTGTCGTCTTTGTAGTACAACATGCACCCGTTGTGACATGTATCAATTTTTTCGTATCCCATCCAGAGAGATCTCACCATCCTCTTAGACCGATAGAAGTCTTTAGGCAACTTAGCACCCTCAGGCAATATTTCTATAAGCAACTCCATAAGACGGTTGTAGCAATCTTGCGACATGTTAAAATCGGACTTGATGCTTGTAACGCCCCAGTCCCAAAATACGTAGGACTAGGAACGTAGACATGCCAGCTGTATTCATACGAAGTATACTCCAATATATGGAAGCTCGTATAAATATATAAGCTGTAAAATACAGTAGAACCATAACTAATCTCATCCACACAGAATAAATGTATAAAAGATATCATATAATGAGAATGAATTTGTCTTGATACAATATGTTGGGCGGAGACAAATCCACTACCAACAAATATAAGAAAAAGTACATGAGAAAAGAAATAATTTTGGCGAGCGAAGAGAAGACGATCCAACTGCAATCATCCTCAAAAAATAGCAATGAACACGGCTAGAGCTAAAGCACCTGCAAAAGACAATAGCACACACCTGGAGAGATAACCAGGTCCTCAGAGGGACGTAACAAGACACATAATATCATGCCATATAAACTGAATAAATATTACTCAAATAAATAAGTAAATCGAATTATAACATGGTCCAATACGCACCTACTGAACGAGCGTACCATCCCCCCAACCAAACAAGGACAGGAGATGGTAAACTAATTCACGGCGACGTATCTTTCCATGCTATGAATCTAATATGGTATTCGGACCCCAACAAGGTTCAATACCTTCTCATCGAAGTAGTAAGTCACACCTACAACCAAACAAGGACAAGATGTGACGAACTAATCCGCGACAAGTTATTGTTCCAAGCCACGGTCAGATACAAGTACCCAAACCAAAAGTACTCGTACCTAACGGATAAAGGTAGCCTACCATTCTAAGTGAAATGTAGTTAAGAACAACCCTTCCTACGCATGGGCCCTGGCTGAATAGGATCGGCATAGTCCCCCTTTGGGCACCAGAGGCCCCATCAGTAAGAGCATGACGTTCCGCAAAATCGTCAGTGGCCGTCAGTAATCATGGGTCATCAACCCCGTATCTCCAGCGGAGAGTCTGAGTCACAAGGTAAGTGCATCGAAGCCCATACGCTAAGGAATTGTCCTCCCCGCCCAATGCCTACTGTGTTGCATCCACAACACAAACCACTATAACCGCTAAGTCAAACTAGCATGCAACCTCTATTAGTGGTTATTCCTATCGCACGGCTTGTACGTACTGGTGGCCAGCCAATCACGTACTTCCGTATTCTATATGCGACACACAACTTCGTGTTATAACGTGTCAAGGCCATGAATGCAACACACAAAGGTGGTCCCTTAATTCTAAGTTTAATGTGTAAGAAAAATAATACATAGCAAGAAACTGAACAGTAAATTCTAACAGGTTATGCCATGTATCACAGTTTATTTTGCATAAAGAAAATAATGAATATGCATGAAATATGAGCTAAAATAATTAAACAGCAAATGGCAAGGTGTCTTGCCTGGTAGGACGCCTTGGTGTGCTGCGATAATCATAGTGGCATGAACTGTGACTTTGGTGTAACAACTACACAAGGGGACCTCTGTTGGTGGTACGGATAGTTCCATTGAGTCCAGAAGGGTCAATTTAGTTAGGGTGGACATAAGGTAGACCAAAATTGGTCGAGGGAATGAGGAAAAAGGATAGTCATTGGCCGAAGGATTATTAAAGGAGTAATTAGATATATATGATTTGGAAAAATATTTTATAATACTTCAAATATAATTTATTCGTCAAAATATGCCCTCCAACAAAATACCCAAAAATCGAAAGTCGTTTCAGGGCAAAACGCTTAAGTTTGTACCTTATATATAAAAATTATATATCATCATTAATATCTTCGACAAATAACTAAAATAAAAATATTTTAAAATTTTGAAAATCTACTTCTTATGATTAAAAATATATTTAAGTAAACATTATATAATCTAGGAAAATTATTTTTGGCTTAAACCAATTTGAAAATTACCTAGATAGCTTTACCTCTATACTATACATATAGTTTCGAAAACTAATAATATATAATCTTAAATAGTAACCTTGATAATAATAATAATAATAATAATAATAATAAAAATAATAATAATAACAATAATAATAAAAATACTAATAATAATAATATAAAAGAAGTTGTTGTACTAAAAATAATATTGATAATAATAATAACAAAAATATACTACATTCCTACATTAATACTACTAATAATAATAATTACAATAATAATAATAATAATAATAATACTAAACAAAAATTTATAAACAAAAACATATACCAAACTCAATCAAACGAATTAATTCCCTGCTACTGTCTTCCTAAGGAAGACTCACACCAAAAAAAAGAAAGACGGAGAGAGAGAGGATGGAGCCGGGGAAATTGAGAGAGAGAAGCTAAGAGGGAGAGAGAGAGGCGAACGAGAGGGGGTGGCGATCCGGCTCTCAGGCGGAGTGCAGTGGAGAAGGAGGCGAGCGCGGGGGTTTGATCGGAGGGGTGAACGGGTCAGGTCGAGTAGGCGGACGGCGAGCTCGACGAAGTGGAAGTCGGCCGGAGGATCTGGCGGAGAGAGTCGGCTCGCAGAAGGCGGCCGGCGAGCGGGGGACGACCACTCGGGGACGGCGTCGCGCTGCGGAGAGGAAGAGGGTGGCGGCGCGCTGCGGAGAAGCGCTGGATCGACGGCGGGTCGCGCTCGTCGATACGAGGATGCGCGGCCAGTGGTGGGGTCGTGCAGCGGCACTTGGCGCATGGGAGCGGCGGCCACGGCGAGGTATGGGTTTTTATTTATTTTCTACTTTGTCGGATTTTGGAAACGGTGGCAGATGTTGGCTGGTCGTGGTGGCGGGGTGACGATGTGGTCGATGGTGGTGGTGCTGGTGAACGGTGAAGTCGGAGAGGGCAAGGGATCGGGTTATGTGGAGTGGCTGTGTCGGGGTTCGACGGTGGCGACGGGTGGTGTCGGGAGGAGTAGTATGGCGGTGGTGGTTTGTGGCGGAGGGTGGAGGCGGTGCTGGAATTCGCAGCGGTTGGGGGTGGCTGTAGTTGCCATGGGTGTGGTGCTGGCGAAGCTGGAGGCGACGGTGGACGAGCTTGGGCTGCGATAGTCGCCACGGTAGTGATGGGTCGCTGGACAGAATAGATGGTCGGGACGGGCGATTGCTGGTTTAGAGTTAGGGTTGGCTTGGGTGGTGTCGGTGGACTGGTTATGAACGTGGTGTCGGGGTGTGTCCGACATGTCTGAGTTAGGGATTGGAATATGTGGATTGTGTCCATATGTCGGACACGAGAAGTTGATGGAGATGTATATGTAAAATAATGGAATAAGATTTTGGATGGACACAGACACGATGCACGTAGAATTATGGAGAAATTTATGGAAGATGAATTGTAGAAAAATAATAGAGGAGTACCTGCCTATTTATAGGATGTGGGAATTCCCAATTAGATAATGATTAGGAATGTTTAAACCCAAATTAGATAAATCAATCTATTAAATTAAATCAATGAAATCAAATCTAAATCCAAATCCAATTAAATCTAATTTAATTCCCTTAGTTTAAAATCAAATCAAGTCAATAAATCAAATTCCAATTATAGATATTAACTTAATCTATTTAAGTGTATCCATGGAATCAAATCAAAATTTAAAATTGTCACAAATATTTCAAAAATATGTTTTTCAAAAATACTATAATAATTAATTTCGAAAATACATTACTATTTAAAATAAACAAATAAATAATTATGAAAATTATATGTTTGTACAAATAATATTTACATAGATATACTTTTCTATTTTACCATTTTGTAGGAAAAATTTATTATTATTATAACTATATAAATGAAAGGCTTTTCATAAAAGTCATAAACTTGAAAATAATAGCTAGAAATAATTTTTGTCTATATTAAAAATAATAAAAATAGTGTTTTTCAAAAATATGTGCGCTCGCACATATTCGCACTCGACGAGCAAGAAAAATAATTTCGTGCGTGACGTACAATACGACTACGCGACGTACAATACAAAATTTTAAATCGGTACCAAATTTAATAAAAAATAAATAGTAGAAATTTAAGGGTTTTACATCCTTCCCAACTTAAAAGAATTTCGTCCTCGAAATTAAGAATTAGTAGGGGGTGAGAGGACACAAGGGGGTATCGATGGGGATCAATCGATAACAAAATCATGCCGTAAGAATCGCGATCTAGATTATAGAAAAATAATACGGTACGGTCGAAATGAATGAGGGTCACGATTAAGAGAACGAAATAGATTCGATTTAATTAAGCGATTAGAGGGTCTTGATAGGGTCGAGTAGTTTAGGAGCAACATCGAGTGAGAATGGTCATAGCCGATAGGAAGGCTAGAGGAAGTTCTAGTATAACGTCTTCGTCCTCCTAAAATAGGTGAAGGTGAAAGCAATATAGAGTTCGAAGGAGGCGTTATCGAATACGAATACGTGATTCAAAGACGATCGAATAATTTCAAAGGAATTATCAAGGTAGTCGCGGATGGGACTCTAGAGGACAAGTTTAGCTATGTCCCATCCACGTAGAATAATAGACAAAAGCGAACCAAACTGCACGTGGTTGATCAGACCATTATGCACCGGTTCTGATTAGACAATAGGCTAGTGAGTGCTCAATAGCATATGTCATGAACAAACTCGATAAAGAATAAGCTTGCAAAAACTAGGCTACATTAGCATCATTAGTCAAAACGGTAATACATAGGTACGACAGATTAAGATTTTTTAAAAAAAGTAGGATGATTCTAAGTCATACAGTCGTCCTATAGTCTTCTTGTCCAAGTCCTTGGTTGGCTAGATGGGTTAGGTCCTCTAGATTCTAGGATCTAAATAAGCTTGCTAATATAGGTCACTAGGTCAAAGGGGTTGCTAGTTCATAAGTATTCTACCTAACTTAAAGAATTAAACTAATGGTGTTTTGGGACAACTAACTAGTAGGGTCAATCTCTAGCAAGCACGAAGGGAAGATAAGAATATGGATGGAAGGAAGCAAGCAAGATGCAATTGATGAGTCAAACGGTAGATAAAGTCAAGGAAAGAGGTCAAGTATGTGGATGAGATCCTAGATTTCTAATCCTATACGCAGGCTTGCTTGGTACAGTAAAGTAACCAAACAATTTATCTTGACCTGCATGGGCCACCACAAAAACATGTAACACCCCAGTTCCAAAATACGTAGGACTAGGAACGTAGACATGCCATCTGTATTCATACAAAGTATACTCCAATATATGGAAGCCTCGTATAAATACATAAGCTGTAAAATGCAGTAGAACCATAACTAATCTCATCTACACAGAATAAATGTATAAAAGATATTATATAATGAGAATGAATTTGTCATGATACAATATATTGGGCGGAGACAAATCCACTACCAACAAATATAAGAAAAAGTACATGAGAAAAGAAATGATTTTGGCGAGCGAAGAGAAGACGATCCAAGTACAATCATCCTCGAGAAATAGCAATGAACACGGCTAGAGCTAAAGCACCTACAAAAGACAATAGCACACACCTGGAGAGATAACCAGGTCCTCAGAGGGACATAACAAGACACATAATATCATGCCATATAAACTGAATAAATATTGCTCAAATAAATAAGTAAATCGAATTATAACATGGTCCAATACACACCTACTGAACGAGCGTACCATCCCCCCAACCAAACAAGGACAGGAGATGGTAAACTAATTCACGGCGACGTATCTTTCCATGCTATGAATCCAATATGGTATCCGGACCCCAACAAGGTTCAATACCTTCTCATCGAAGTAGTAAGTCACACCTACAACCAAACAAGGACAAGATGTGACGAACTAATCCGCGACAAGTTATTGTTCTAAGCCACGGTCAGATACAAGTACCCAAACCAAAAGTACTCGTACCTAACGGATAAAGGTAACCTACCGTTCTAAGTGAAATGTAGTTAAGAACAACCCTTCCTACGCATGGGCCCTGGCTGAATAGGACCGGTATAGTCCCCCTTTGGGCACCAGAGGCGCCACCAGTAAGAGCATGACGTTCCGCAGAATCGTCAGTGGCCGTCAGTAATCATGGGTCATCAACCCCGTATCTCCAGCGGAGAGTCCGGGTCACAAGGGAAGTGCATCGAAGCCTATACGCTAAGGAATTGTCCTCCCCGCCCAATGCCTACTGTGTTGCATCCACAATACAAACCACTATAACCGCTAAGTCAAACTAGCATGCAACCTCTATTAGCGGTTATTCCTATCGCACGGCTTATACGTACTGGTGGCCAGCCAATCACGTACTTTCGTGTTCTATATGCGACACACAACTTCGTGTTATAACGTGTCAAGGCCATGAATGCAACACACAAAGGTGGTCCCTTAATTCTAAGTTTAATGTGTAAGAAAAATAATACATAGCAAGAAACTGAACAGTAAATTCTAACAGGTTATGCCATGTATCACAGTTTATTTTGCATAAAGAAAATAATGAACATGCAGGAAATATGAGCTAAAATAATTAAACAGCAAATGGCAAGGTGTCTTGCCTGGTAGGACGCCTTGGTGTGCTGCGATAATCATGGTGGCATGAACTGTGACATTGGTGTAACAACTACACAAGGGGACCTCTGTTGGTGGTACGGATAGTTCCATTGAGTCCAGAAGGGTCAATTTAGTTAGGGTGGACATAAGGTAGACCAAAATTGGTCGAGGGAATGAGGAAAAAGGATAGTCATTGGCCGAAGGATTATTAAAGGAGTAATTAGATATATATGATTTGGAAAAATATTTTATAATACTTCAAATATAATTTATTCGTCAAAATATGCCCCCCAATAAAATACCCAAAAATCGAAAGTCGTTTCAGGGCAAAACGCTTAAGTTTGTACCTTATATATAAAAACTATATATCATCATTAATATCTTCGACAAATAACTAAAATAAAAATATTTTAAAATTTTGAAAATCAACTTCTTATGATAAAAATATTTTTAAGTAAACATTATATAATCTAGGAAAATTATTTTTGGCTTAAACCAATTTGAAAATTACCTAGATAGCTTTACCTCTATACTATACATATAGTTTCGAAAACTAATAATATATAATCTTAAATAGTAACCTTGATAATAATAATAATAATAATAATAATAATAACAATAATAATAATACTAATAATAATAATGTAAAAGAAGTTGTTGTACTAAAAATAATATTGATAATAATAATAACAAAAATATACTACATTCCTACATTAATACTACTAATAATAATAATTACAATAATAATTAAAATAATAATAATAATAATAATAATAATAATACTAAACAAAAATTTATAAACAAAAACATATACCAAACTCAATCAAACGAATTAATTCCCTGCTACTGTCTTCCTAAGGAAGACTCACACCAAAAAAAAAAAAAGACGGAGAGAGAGAGAGGATGGAGCCAGGGAAATCGAGGGAGAGAAGCTAAGCGGGAGAGGGAGAGAGGCGAACGAGAGGGGGTGGCGATCCGTCGCTCAGGTGGAGGGCAGTGGAGAAGGAGGCGAGCGCGGGGGTTTGATCGGAGGGGTGAACGGGTCAGGTCGAGTAGGCGGACGGCGAGCTCGGCAAAGTGGAAGTCGGCCGGAGGATCTGGCGGAGAGGGTCGGCTCACAGAAGGCGGCCGGCGAGCGGGGGACGACCACTCGGGGACGGCGGCGCGCTGCGGAGAGGAAGAGGGTGGCGGCGCGCTGCGGAGAAGCGCTGGATCGGCGGCGGGTCGCGCTCGCCGACGCGAGGACGTGCGGCCAGTGGTGGGGTCGTGCGGCAGCGCTTGGCGCATGGGAGTGGCGGCCACGGCGAGGTATGGGTTTTTATTTATTTTCCTCTTTGTCGGATTTTGGGAACGGTGGCAGATGTTGGCTGGTCGTGGTGGCGGGGTGACGATGTGGTCGATGGTGGTGGTGCTGGTGAACGGTGAAGTCGGAGAGGGCAGGGGATCGGGTTGTGTGGAGTGGCTGTGTCGGGGTTCGACGGTGGCGACGGGTGGTGTCGGAAGGAGTAGTATGGCGGTGGTGGTTTGTGGCGGAGGGTGGAGACGGTGCTGGAATTCGCTGCGGTTGGGGGTGGCTGTAGTTGCCATGGGTGTGGTGCTGGCGAAGCTGGAGGCGACGGTGGACGAGCTTGGGCTGCGATAGTCGCCACGGTGGTGATGGGTCGCTGGACAGAATAGATGGTCAGGACGGGCGATTGCTGGTTTAGAGTTAGGGTTGGCTTGGGTGGTGTTGGTGGACTGGTTATGAACGTGGTGTCGGGGTGTGTCCGACATGACTGAGTTAGGGATTAGAATATGTGGATTGTGTCCATATGTCGGACACGAGAAGTTGATAGGGATGTATATGTAAAATAATGGAATAAGATTTTGGATGGACACAGACACGATGCACGTAGAATTATGGAGAAATTTGTGAAAGATGAATTATGGAAAAATAATAGAGGAGTACCTGCCTATTTATAGGATGTGAGAATTTCCAATTAGATAATGATTAGGATTGTTTAAACCCAAATTAGATAAATCAATCTATTAAATTAAATCAATGAAATCAAATCTAAATCCAAATCCAATTAAATCTAATTTAATTCCCTTAGTTTAAAATCAAATCAAATCAATAAATCAAATTCCAATTATAGATATTAACTTAATCTATTTAAGTGTATCCATGGAATCAAATCAAAATTTAAAATTGTCACAAATATTTCAAAAATATGTTTTTCAAAAATACTATAATAATTAATTTTGAAAATAAATTATTATTTAAAATAAACAAATAAATAATTATGAAAAATATATATTTGTACAAATAATATTTACATAGATATACTTTTCTAATTTACCATTTTATAGGAAAATTTTATTTATTATTATAACTATATAAATGAAAGGCTTTTCATAAAAGTCATAAACTTGAAAATAATAGCTAAAAATAATTTTTGTCTATATTAAAAATAATAAAAATAGTGTTTTTCAAAAATATGTACGCTCGCACATATTCGCACTCGACGAGCAAGAAAAATAATTTCGTGCGCGACGTACAATACGACTACGCGACGTATAATACAAAATTTTAAATCGGTACCAAATTTAATAAAAAATAAATAGTAGAAATTTAGGGGTTTTACAATGCTCAACAATCTTGTAACCACCTCCAACGGTGAATGATCCTCACAACTAGGATATAATAGAGTCCTTGCATTCTCCATCAACTCCATGAACTGTGCAGCATCGACGTTCGGTGCCTCCTCAGGTGTATCATGATCGTCCGGATCGAAACTAGGCCCCGCCGCGTCAAAAACCATGTTCACCAATCCATCGTCGTAAGCAGCGTTGTTGTGGACATCCACATAAGGCTCATACTCCGATGCTAAAGACACAAGTTCTCCATGCATGCTCTACTGATAGTAATTCGGCGTAAAACCCTTCGAGTATAAATGATACGTGACTTTCACTTCTGGATGATATTTCAAGTTGCGATATCTCACACACGGACACTTAATTTTGGTACCGTCTATGTACTGAGGGAACGCCTTGGCAAACAGCAGGAACTGTTGTACACCCTCTATGAATTCATCCCGCACACCGTATGTGTCATCAGAATGACGGTTGTACATCCATGAACAATTCTGTAAGTAGTAATTCATATCCATATCTAATTGAGGATAATTCTGTAAGATAGATACCTGCATATTGCAGTCAGTGAATGAATGTTAAGGCAGTTTAGATATGGGTGTGCAATTTAGATAGAGGTCAGTAGAGAGTGACAGTTTAGAGAAAACTGAAATTATTGGTGAGATTTCACTCATTGACACTTCTTCACTATTACTCATAAATGAATTGGCCGTCTCAGTGGTGATCATTGGTGAGCACTAGTGAGTATCATTTGGTAGGCACTAGTGAGTATCAAGTTCCGGTACGAGTTCGTCGAGCGATCGCTCCAGCAGTTCTGGTAAGATTTATGGATGTCAGGCTAGCCATGGGAATACACTTATTTCATATTATCTGCTTATGTTATCATTTTCAGGCCAATGAACTGAAGTGAGAAGATCTTAAAGATTCAAAGGTAATTTCTTTACTATTTTTCCAGTTATAGCTGTAAGCAAAGTGAGTGGTGCATAACTAGCTTCAAGTTTAGCTTGAAAATTTAATATTGTTTTGACACTCGTTCAGCAAGTTGAGCTTGGGTTACGTAAGTTCATCATTTGGCACATGAAGGAACAAGCTTCATGCAAAGACAATAAAACACTTTACAAAAAGAAGATTATTAATTTCTATTTGAAGCTAATCATGGCCAATCATGTAGCTTGAGCAACTCTTGCCAACATAAATAAATTAGTTTAGATGGGTTTTATATCAGGCCAAGTATTCTTGGGCATATTGCCGGAATTGTGTTTCTTTTGCGTAAGTTGTAGCGGTACCATAGAAGTTGATAATAGAGTTGGTATATCTGACATGTGCAGTGGCTAGTAGTGAGATATGCATATTTCAATTTGGAACATATTAAAACGGCTATTAAGATCGCTAAGCAAGAGGGGGTTTCTGTCTCCATGGATTTGGCTAGCTTTGAGGTAGGACATGAGGTTTATGTTGACTGCATCTTTTTTGTTCTTTCTTCTTTTTCCAATCTTTGATAAGGGTTTGCTCTGTTGCCTGTGCACAGATGGTTCGAAACTACAGGTCACAACTCATAGAGCTCTTGGAGACTGGTAATATCGACCTCTGTTTCGCCAATAAGGATGAGGCTAGAGAGCTTATAAGGTGATTGACCACTCTTTTGCTGTGTAGATTATACATGTTTCTTTTTAAGTAATCTATTAGAAGAATGATTATGAAGTGGCAGCAATCGTAGACCTTATGATTTGATCGTTCCTGGATGTTTAATGTGTTGTGTTACTGTTAGCCATGCACTCATGCTCTGATGCCTAAAGCAAACATTGGCGAACAAGTAACAAATAATATCTATTCTTTACAGTTTCATCACTGTTAATGTTCTAGCACTAAATGTTGGAACCTGGGCTGTATCAGTCTATGTACACAAACATACATTAGTAGGCATGAGCGACATGGCTTTTTTTGTTGACTATCCAACTTTGTCTTGTATCGATTTGCACATTAGTGGGCCATCCCCCATCCCCGACCACCCTCCGCTCCCCGGCCCCTCCGCCGCCCTGCATCCCTCGACCCCCACCCCCACCACTCCCACCCCCCCGCTGCCCGGGCTGCTATCTGTACGCCACCGTGTTGCCACGCACCACCAGGAACGACCGTCGTGCATGGTCGAGCGATCGCAGCGTAGCAGTATGTGGGCACAGCAGAGTACAAAAAGAGAAAAGCTTGGGTTAGGGTTTACCTTCAGAGGAGGGGGACAACAGAGGAGGGGACAGCTCTCAACGACGGAAGAGGGGCGGAGGAGCGGGCAGGCGGCGGAGGGGCAGAGGCTATCAACGACGGAAGAGGCGGCGAAGGAGAACTCCTTTCGAAATGAAATTTGAGAGAGAGAGAGAGAGATATGGGTCGGGAATAGGGGGAAATGAAAATTCTGAATCATTATAGCAAAAACTTAGCGACGTCGGTTAAAGACGTCGCTAAGCGTCGCTAACTTTAGTGATATTAACAACGTCTTAGTCAATACGTCGGTAAGTGTCGCTAATATTAGAGATATTAGCGACGTTCACCGACATATCCGTGACGTACGTTTTTTAATAAAAAACGTAGTCGCCATACGTCGCCGAACGTCGCTGATAGTGACATCTTGTGACGTCCTGCTGTTACTTCGCTAGTTTATTAAAATTTAGCGACATTTTTGTCCAGCGTCTCTAATTACATCGCTAAATTGACTTATTCTAGTAGTGAAGTGGGCGTCCAGAGACAGATCCTTTTGTAGCTTACAGATTTAAAGCAGTTTTTTTTTTCTTTTTTCATAAAAGATATGATATATGGAGCATTGTTGTTATTTTTGAGTCATGAGTTGTAATGTATGGCATTTCAGTTGGCTATTGAAACCATTAGTGACCTGCTGCAAGTAATGAATATCACGTCTATGCCTTATACAAGCATAACTAATTAGGCTTGTACGATATCAACTCCAGTGTCAACTTTTTAATTCAGCAAAATCGGGACGTGACATTGTTTAGTTGTGTACTGCTTATCTCATAAGATATGATAAGCTGGTTGTAACAAATAACCAAATATTTATCCTTAAGTTTAACTTGGGATTGCTATATTGTATATATATATAGATATATATGGGAAACTCAATAAGATGACTTATTCATTTATCATTCTTTTACATGGTATCAAACTAGGCCATCCTAACAAGTCCTTAACCTCTTGTAGCTTCTTCCATCTTGTAAAACCCCTAAATTTTTAATATATTTTATCAATTTTGGTACTGATTTAAAAAATTTTGTATTGTACGTCGCATAGTCGTATTGTACGTTGTGCGCAAGCGGCATATTCGTAAATTGATCGTCGAGTGCGAATATGTGCGAGGTACATATTTTTGTAAATATTTTTAGAAGCTTGATTTTTCAAATAATAAATAATAAATATTTTTGACTATTTTAAAAGTTGTGAAATACGTCATATTGAAATTTCCAACTCTTTATTTTACATTATGAAATGTTTTATAAATGATAATTTTGAAAACGAGGTATTATGCAAATATTCATTTCATACGAGGTACATAAATTTAAAATTTATATATATAATTCAATTTTTTAAATTTATTGATATTAATATTTTATTATTCAAAAAGATATTTTTCAAAATTATTATTATTGGTATTTTTGGAACATATATTTGAAAATTTTTATGGCCATTTTAAATCTTGATTTGATTTTTATGTTTTTAATTTAAAAGTTTAAAGGTAGAATTTATATTTAAATTTGAGTTTAGATTATCTAAGTTTAAATTAGAATTTAATTTAGATTTGATTTTTTGAATTATTCAAATTGGGTTTAAACAAAACCTAATCCTTATCCAATGGGTATTCCCACATCCTATATATAGGCAGGTACTCCTCCATAATTTCCACCGCAACTCAGAGTGTATGTGCATCGTGTCGGTGCCTTATTCTCATCAACTATGTTCTTTTTAAATCACAAATACAAACATATTCTCCGCCGTATCCGATCCCCGGACACGACGACATCCCTCCCAGCCCCATTCGGCCACCACTTCTCCCCGACCACAGCCTTCACCCTCCAAGTCCAACTCCTCGCCCCCGCAGCCTCGACGCCTACTGCCAAATTCGATCCCAGCCAGCTACCCAACTCTACGACCACGTCGTTATCACCAACATCCCCATCCTCCTCGTTCCCTGTCCACCGCTGCCCCGGCAGCATCCCTGTCTCCACCATCTCCGTCAACAACATTCCAAAACCATCGCCACCACTGGTCGACTCCTGTTCCAGCCAACCCAAGCCACCGCCACTACCGAACCCACAGCCATTACCACCACCACCAAAAATAACCACCACCATCATCCAAGAAGTAGAAGGGGAAGAAATCCTAACCTCGAGCCCGACGACAGCCTCGCGTGCCGTCACCGCTAAACTTCTGTCCGCTGACCGAACGGCGAACCCCTCCAGCCGCTCCGGTCTCGAGCGCCACCGTGCCGAGGGCTTCCCCCATCCGCCGACACCAGTCGCTCCTCCCGGCGCTGACCGCCCAAACCCGACCGCCTCAGCCCGCCTGAGAACCGCCCCAACCCGCCTGAGAACCGCCTCTTCGCCGAGACTTCCCCGGCCGCCTCTTCCTCCGCAGCGCCCCTCCGTCGCGGCCAGTGCCGCACACAGAAGCAGCTCCGTCGAAACCATAGGGTGAGCCGCCCCTTCCCGTGGACCGCGCCGCCGCGCCAGCCACCCACCTGCGGTGCCCGCCGCGCGTCCGCAAACTCAACGCCGCCCCAGCGCCCGGACGCCGCCTACGAACCCCGGTGAGCTTCCCCCTTCCCGATCTCTGCTCCCCTCTTTCTTCGTTCCTATCTCTCTCTCTCACTTTGAAATGAATGAGAACAGAACAATAGTTGTTAGTTTGTATAGTTTTATATATATTATTATTAGTTTTATCTATGATAAGAATTGGGTATTTATTAATCAATTGCTATATAATCAAGGGTATAATAATTATTAGTAGTAATAATAACACAGTATTATTATTAAGCATTATTCTTGTATATACATTTGTTATTAAATATTGCTATATTTATATTAATATTTGTAATGCCTGTGTTCGTATTACGTATTTTGGGATACGTATACGTATTTTATACTGTATTGCCTGATTCCTTGTTTAGCTCTCGGCTTGGTTTAACTCTCGGTTTGGGTTGGCTTGGTTCGGCCGGCCCAATGCTTGGTTCATCATGGGCCAAGGGTGGAACACCTTAGCCTATGCTTCTCCTTCATTTCCACCACAACCCCCCTCTTTATTATCCCCACCAACCTTCTCTCTCCTCCATAATTCTCATTTACTTCTCCTTCCCCCACCATTACTCTTCTCCACCAACCAAGAACACCATAGGCAAGTGCAACTTGCTTCCACAAGAGAACTCCTTTTGATGGTTTTATTAGCTTCTCCTTATGATTCTAAACCACATTAGAACTTGTCATTTTCCATTTTGAGGCTTTAATTCTTGTAGATCTAGAAATTAGTTATTTTCAAATTTTTGGTGGTTTTGATCTATCAAACTTCCTTGTTTTTAAGTTTTGATGGTTCCATGTTGTAGAGAATTTCATTCTACCCAATTTTGACCTTTGGAAAGTTGGATTCGGACTTGTTTTGACCAAGATATGGACTGTTGAAGCTTAGATTCAACTTTAGAGTTCTTGCTGTTCTTGCCATTTGGAGAAGACAGTGAACAATGAGCTAGCTTTTTAGCTTATGCCACTGAGCTGTACGCTGCTCTTTAGCGAGCGTACGCTAGCCTTGGTACGATGCTCTTTAGCGAGCGTACGCTAGCCTTGGTACGCTGCTCTTTAGCGAGCGTACGCTAGCCTTGGTACGCTGCTCTTTAGCGAGCGTACGCTAGCCATGGTACGCTGCTCTTTAGCGAGCGTACGCTAGCCTTGGTACGCTGCTCTTTAGCGAGCGTACGCTAGCCTTGGTACGCTGCTCTTTAGCGAGCGTACGCTAGCCTTGATATGCTGCCTGTTGGCAGCGTGTCCTTTGGTACGCTAGCTTGAGCGTACGCTGACCTGTAGCTTGAGCGTGCCCTTCTGTACGCTGACCCTTGCGTATGCTTCCCATTGGAAGTGTATGGATCCTTTGGTACGCTAGCTTGAGCGTACGCTGACCTGTAGCTTGAGCGTACGCGTGCCTTGGTATGCTAGCTTAAGCGAGCAAGGTGTACGCTGGCCTGAGCATAGTTTGACCTGAGCGTATGGCCTTTGGCTGACTTGACCTTATGTCAGCGTGTCAGATTTGGTTTTATTTTCCTTAAGCTTGGCTCTTTTATAGCCCTATATATTGATATTTTATTTGATATTTTATGCCCATTTTATGTCCTTACGCCTTTTGTCCTGAACTTGATAATTGCGAAATTACTTGATATGTTTGGAATTGATAATTGAGCATGACCTGATAGTGACCCGTAGTGGTGCACTCCTGACATGTGTAACCTGACATGACCTGATAGTGGCCCATTGTGGTGCACTCCTGACAAGTACACTTGACCTGATAACCTGACATATTATACCTTGATAAGCTGTTGCGACGGCTACCTGACATGACATAACCTGTATAATAACCTGGACACCGTGGGCGATTGTGCTTGTATAAATAATCCAGTCTTGTCTTGCATCATGTCTAGGAGGGGACTCCTGAGTACCACGGTCAGGAGTACCTATTGAAATAAACTAAGGACTAATAACTAGATTAATACATTAGTCATGAAGAGATTTCCCAGCTACAGGCAATCCCGTTACCTGGGTACGCCTTGGAATCTGTAGCCTGCCGTCGAGTAGGGCACATTTCCAGCACACTGTCATGTGTTGCACCCTTCAAGCTACCTAAGGGTACATTCGTTTCCTGGATAATGTACCCACCCGAATTCAACTCTAATCTTTTTACCCGGGGAACCTGGATGGTCTGCAGGGCTTATGGCTGTAGAACAATCTCACTGCATTTTGTTAGTAATTAGGCTTGTGACAACCCTAGTTAGTTAAAGTATCAAGCCGTAATTCTTGCTTGGCCGTGAAGTGATTGGACGGAGTCTAACCAGTCTAGTCTTGCCCTGATCCTGTTCCAGATTATTGAATGACCAGAATGCTTGTATTTATTTTACCGATAAATGGTGAAAATTCTAAGCTCTGTTCAGACGAAGGGTTACAACCCCGGTCCTTGTTTGGTTTACGGGTTGTAACCTGGTTATCTGAATAGTTCCATAGTTATCTCGTCGTATATCATCCTGGTGTATTTTCTTTATTTCCAGTTCTTACTTTATTTATATCTTGTGCTGATTGCCAGTTTTGGTTCTTAAGTGAAGCCTCCTTTGTGGCACTTGCTCTTTCTGGGGTCTGACCCAGCTGGTTTTGTGTGGCCAGATTTTGGAGCAGCTCCAGAGGATCTACCGACCTTCCAGCCAGATGGTGGCCACTAGACGGAACCCTGGCAACGAGTGGGTTATTTTTGTCTCTCCCACTCTATTGTAAAAATATTCTTTTGAGGCGTTTAGCCGACGAGCAGCTGTTTAGCTCGATTGCACTTACTTACTGTCTGCCTACGAGCTGTAACATGATTGACAGATCCTAGGGTTGATCATGTATGACTAAACTCTTGCTAGTCCTAACATTTTGTAATGACTAGCTTCATGATCAGCTGAATATATAATGTTTGGGATGCCTTACTATTGTATATTTAATGATCATACATCTTGTAACTTTTACTTACTTGCTTGTGATTGAGACAATAGGTTGTTCATGACCTTAGGAGACTGCTGGCTTGTAGATAAACCCTCATGTATCCTAGACAGCCGTGACCGTATAGCGAGGTGGGTTGCACTTCTATATACGTAGCTGGCTATGTCTGCTCCCGCTCTCCAGTATTCTGGTTCTGGGGCGTGACATGGTTTAAGTGGTGGCCCATACAGGTCTTGTAAATCAAGATATGTGAGGGTTTACCGAATAGATGTCTCAATCAGTATTCGTCCTTGATCTCTGCTCATATCTTCTGAATCACTGGATTCTTGTCCTGATCATATGCTTGTATCGTTGATCTGTCCTGGTCCTTCCTTATTGTTCCCTATGTCGTCTTCTTCAGCGATATTGTTCGTGGTCCTGCCGACCAGCAAGGCGGAGCACCTCCCGCGGACCAGCAGCAACCTAGAGATCAAGCCTAGCATTCCGAAGTAGCCTCCAGAGTCGTGCCTTCTGACGGAGAACCACCAGTCCAGCCAGTTCAGCTTGTCGAGCCTGATGATGGCCCTTTGGTAGGTCTCGTCAGGACCTTGATAGCTTCTCAAGACCGGCGTGGAGATGCATTACAACAGGCAGTGGCAGATGCTTTGACCAGAGGCGGTCATCCAGGGAACAGCGCGGCCAACAGCTTCAAGCGCTTGAACCCTCCATTCATTGACGGTAGTGAAGATGCTATCGCAGCAGATGCATGGCTTCAGGACACAGAGGTGGTTCTAGAAGCAGCCAAGACTCCAGAGAATGAGAAGGTAGCCTTGGTGCGCCTGCAGTTGTTAGATCTTGCCCGCAGCTGGTGGGCAGCGCAGGCCGTTGGATTAGCAGCACCTATTGCTTGGGCAGTATTCAGGGAGAGATTCCAGACCAAGTATTTCGATGCCGTGGCTCGGTATGATCTGCAGACGAGGTTTACCAATCTGAAGCAAGGATGCAGGACGGTCGACGGATATGCGGCCGAGTTTTCCAGACTCAGTCGGTTTGCTTCCACCTTGGTGGCAACCGAGTATGATAGAGCGCAGCGGTCCCAGCAGGGACTTCACCTGGAGATCTTGTTGGCAGTTGAGCAGTTTGAGCATCAGACTTTTGATGCAGTCTTGAGAGCAGCTAGGAGGCATGAGTATACCTCCCAGAGGATTGTGGATAGAGCCGGAGGTCGGAAGAGATCTCACGGCCAGATGAATCAGTCTTCAGCACCGGCCCCGGCAGCCAGGGCTTTGACTATTGGAGCTCCGAGGCGAGCGGCCTCAGTAACGTCGGTTCAGCATTCCACTCCGACGTACCCTCAGCAGCAGAAGCAGAAGCAGTCTTCCGCAGTGGGATGTTCTCATTGTGGGAAGCCAGGCCATGTGGTGGCAGATTGTCGCAGGGCACAGGGATTGTGTCTGGCTTGTGGAGCACCAGACCATAGGATTGGATCCTGCCCGAATAGGGGTGGTTCATCATCGTCCAACCTTTCTAGCTCTTCGGTGAGAGGACCAGCTCCGGTCCAGCAAAAGCAGCAGTACCCATTGCCGAGGCCCTTGTCGCCTCAGACCCAAGTGTTCCAGCAGCAGAACCCCCAGCAGTATGTTCAAGCCCAAGCCCAGAGTCAGAGCAGGCAGCGAGGAATTCAGCAGAGGGGACCAGCACCCCGAGGGCATGGTCAGGCCATGATGATGACCGTGGAGGAAGGATTGGCACCAGGAGAGGTAGTGGCAGGTACTATTCTCGTCAACTCCTTTCCAACTTCAGCTTTATTTGATTCTGGTGCATCGCATTCTTTTATGTCTGCACGATTTGCGACACGGGTAGGATTGGAGCCCGAGTCATTATCAGTAAGGCTCAATATACTTACTGGTAACGGACTTGTCGGAGTAGATAGAGTGTTTTCCTCGTGTCGGATTGTAGTTAGCGGTAGAGAGTTTCCCGCTAGATTGATAGAATTCCCGATGGCCGATTATGATGTGGTCTTAGGGATGGATTGGTTGAGGAACCAGTATGCTAGGATAGACTGCCACCTTGGCAGGGTTGTTTTTAGCATTCCAGGAGAGCCGGAGTTTTCTTTCTCTCGAGGCGAGGTTGAGCCTTCTCCTCCGATATTGCGGATGGCAGTAGCAGCAGTTCAGTTGCCCAGGATAGTGGATGAGTTCCCAGATGTTTTTCCAGAAGAGCTTCCAGGTATGCCTCCGGAGCGGGAGATCGAGTTCACTATAGACTTGATTCCCGGGACAGCCCAGTGTCAGAGAGAGTCTACAGGATGGCACCGTCAGAATTGGAGATATTGTATAAGATGATTGAAGAGCTTAGAACCAAGGGATTCATTCGTGCTAGTGGATCGCCTTGGGGAGCCCCGATGCTTCTTGTGAAAAAGAAGGATGGTACGTCCAGGTTATGTGTTGATTATCGTACCTTGAACTCAGTGACAATCAAGAACAGATACCCTCTTCCGAGGATAGATGACTTGTTTGATCAACTCAAGGGGGCTTCAGTATTCTCGAAGATTGATTTGCGCTCAGGTTATCATCAGATCAGAGTCAGAGAGCAGGACATCCCGAAGATAGCTTTTAGATCGAGATATGGGCATTGGGAATTCCTAGTAATGCCATTTGGAGCAACCAATACGCCGGCAGTATTCATGGACCTCATGAATCGCATCTTCATGCCTTACTTGGATCAGTTTGTGATTGTGTTCTTGGATGATATTCTGGTCTACAGCAAGAGTGAGGCGGAGCATGAGCAGCATCTCAGGGTTGTTCTTCAGATACTCAGGGAGCACCAGTTATATGCCAAGTTCAGTAAATGCGAGTTCTGGCTCGATCGAATTTCGTACTTGGGTCATATCATCACTCGAGGAGGAGTAGAAGTGGATCCCCAGAAGATTGTGGCTATTGAGTCATGGCCAGTGCCCAGCACAGTTGCAGAGGTTCGTAGTTTTCTCGGATTGGCCGGCTACTACCGGCGGTTTATTTCAGATTTTGTTCGAATTTCAGTGCCATTAACCCAGTTGACCCGCAAGGATGCGTAGTTTGCTTGGACAGCAGAGTGTCAGAGTTCTTTTGAGCAGTTGAAGCGAGGCCTGATAACAGCTCCTATTCTCACGCTTCCAGATGGAACTGGAGCATTCTCAGTATATTGTGATGCTTCAGGCAGAGGTTTAGGATGTGTTCTGATGCAGCATGGAAAGGTAATAACTTATGCGTCACGACAACTTCATGATCATGAAAGGAATTACCCAACCCATGACTTGGAGCTGGCAGCAGTGGTGTTTGCACTTAAGTTGTGGAGGCACTATTTGTATGGAGATAGGGTGGAGATTTTCACCGACCACAAGAGTCTGAAGTATGTTTTCACCCAGAAGGATCTTAACATGCGTCAGAGAAGGTGGCTGGAGCTTCTTGTGGATTATGATGTCAACCTGCAGTATCATCCTGGGAAGGCCAATATTGTTGCGGATGCATTGAGCAGGAGAGCCGAAGTTTATTTCCTAACAGCGCAACCAGAGCTGTTTGCAGATCTTCAGAAGATGGGTATTGAAATTGTTCTCCCTTCCAGTGTGGCCTTGATGGCCAGTATGCAAGTTCAGTCCACTATAGTCGAGAAGATCCGGATGGCGCAGTCGGCAGATTCCAAGCTTCAGCGACTCAGAGCAGAGTGTGAGACAGGACGAAGACCAGAGTTATGCATTCATGAGGATGGTACACTTCGACATGGTAAGCGTCTTTGTGTACCCAGCGGAGATATCCGGCAGGAGATCATGTCAGAAGCTCACAGTTCGCAGTATTCCATCCATTCCGGCAGTACGAAGATGTACCGTGATATCCGGCAGCATTTCTGGTGGAATGGCATAAAGCGGGAGATAGCTCGGTTTGTCTCTCGGTGTTTGGTTTGCCAACAAGTTAAAGCCAAACATCAGAGACCGGCTGGACTTCTTCAGCCCTTGCCGATTCCAGAATGGAAGTGGGAGCATGTGACCATGGATTTTGTGACTGGACTACCTAGATCTCCAGCTGGTCGAGATGCTATTTGGGTTATAGTTGATCGGCTCACAAAAGTGGCTCACTTTCTTCCATTCAGAGTTGGTCAGTCGACGGCTCAGTTAGCAGAGATGTACCTCAGGCAGATTGTCAGATTGTACGGTGTGCCAGTCAGTATCACCTCGGACCGAGATTCAAGATTTACGTCGCACTTTTGGCATAGCTTGCAAGAGAGTTTGGGGACTCATCTTCAGTTCAGTTCAGCATATCACCCGCAGACAGATGGCCAGTCGGAGCGCACGATCCAGACTCTTGAAGACATGTTGCGGTCTTGCACACTTGACTTTGGTGGTTCATGGGAAGATCACTTGCACCTGGTGGAATTCCCGTACAACAACAGTTTCCAGGCCAGTATCCAGATGGCACCGTTCGAGACACTGTATGGTAGGAAGTGCAGATCCCCGCTAGCTTGGGATGATGTTGGAGAGAGACAGATGCTTGGTCCAGAAATGATTGCCCAGACAGTTGAGGTGGTCAGGAGAGTCCGAGATCATCTTAGAGTTGTCCAAGATCGCCAGCGCCATTGGGCCGATTCTCATCGGCGCCCTCTCGAGTTTTCGGTCGGCGATCATGTATTCCTGAGGATTTTGCCTAACCGTGGCGTCATTCGTTTCGGCGTACGGGGCAAGCTTAGTCCTAGGTATATAGGACCGTTTGACATTCTGGAGCGAGTAGGAGATGTATCCTATCGTCTCGCTCTTCTACCGTCGCTAAGCGAGGTACATGACGTGTTCCATGTATCCCAATTACGACGGTATATCCCGGACCCGAGCCACATCCTGGATCATTCGGAATTGGTTGTTGGTACCAACCTTTCATATGAGGAGAGGCCCGTGTCTATATTGGACCGGAAAGAGAAGATCCTCAGGAACAAGACTATCAAGTTAGTCCGAGTTGCTTGGGGTCATCACTCTTTGGGGGAGTCAACGTGGAAGCGTGAGGATGATATCCGATCGCGATATCCCGACTTATTTGACTCGTGAGGTATAATGTCTTCTTATGCCTCCTGCCTTCGATTCCTTGCTTGAATGAGTGATTGTCTGCCTAGTTATAGCTTGCATGTGATTAATGTAGCTTGTCATTGCTCCTCTAGCCTCTTGATTAAATTTCGAGGACGGAATTCTTTTAAGGTGGGTAGAGTTGTAATGCCTGTGTTCGTATTACGTATTTTGGGATACGTATACGTATTTTATTCTGTATTGCCTGATTCCTTGTTTAGCTCTCGGCTTGGTTTAACTCTCGGTTTGGGTTGGCTTGGTTCGGCCGGCCCAATGCTTGGTTCATCATGGGCCAAGGGTGGAACACCTTAGCCTATGCTTCTCCTTCATTTCCACCACAACCCCCCTCTTTATTATCCCCACCAACCTTCTCTCTCCTCCATAATTCTCATTTACTTCTCCTTCCCCCACCATTACTCTTCTCCACCAACCAAGAACACCATAGGCAAGTGCAACTTGCTTCCACAAGAGAACTCCTTTTGATGGTTTCATTAGCTTTTCCTCATGATTCTAAACAACATTAGAACTTGTCATTTTCCATTTTGAGGCTTTAATTCTTGTAGATCTAGAAATTAGTTATTTTTGGATTTTTGGTGGTTTTGATCTATCAAACTTCCTTGTTTTTAAGTTTTGATGGTTCCATGTTGTAGAGAATTTCACTCTACCCAACTTTGACCTTTGGAAAGTTGGATTCGGACTTGTTTTGACCAAGATATGGACTGTTGAAGCTTAGATTCAACTTTAGAGTTCTTGCTGTTCTTGCCATTTGGAGAAGACAGTGAATAGTGAGCTAGCTTTTTAGCTTATGCCACTGAGCTGTACGTTGCTCTTTAGCGAGCGTACGCTAGCCTTGGTACGCTGCTCTTTAGCGAGCGTACGCTAGCCTTGGTACGCTGCTCTTTAGCGAGCGTACGCTAGCCTTGGTACGCTGCTCTTTAGCGAGCGTATGCTAGCCTTGGTACGCTGCTCTTTAGCGAGCGTACGCTAGCCTTGGTACGCTGCTCTTTAGCGAGCGTACGCTTGCCTTGGTACACTGCTCTTTAGGGAGCGTACGCTAGCCTTGATATGCTGCCTGTTGGCAGCGTGTCCTTTGGTACGCTAGCTTGAGCGTACGCTGACCTGTAGCTTGAGCGTGCCCTTGTGTACGCTGACCCTTGCGTACGCTTTCCATTGGAAGTGTATGGATCCTTTGGTACGCTAGCTTGAGCGTACGCTGGCCTGTAGCTTGAGCGTACGCGTGCCTTGGTACGCTAGCTTAAGCGAGCAAGGTGTACGCTGGCCTGAACATAGTTTGACCTGAGCGTATGGCCTTTGGCTGACTTGACCTTATGTCAGCGTGTCAGATTTAGTTTTATTTTCCTTAAGCTTGGCTCTTTTATAGCCCTATATATTGATATTTTATTAGATATTTTACGCCCATTTTATGTCCTTACGCCTTTTGTCCTGAACTTGATAATTGCGAAATTACTTGATATGTTTGGAATTGATAATTGAGCATGACCTGATAGTGACCCGTAGTGGCGCACTCCTGACATGAGTAACCTGACATGACCTGATAGTGGCCCGTTGTGGTGCACTCCTGACAAGTACACTTGACCTGATAACCTGACATGTTATACCTTGATAAGCTGTTGCGACGGCTACCTGACATGACATGACCTGTATAATAATCTGGACACCGTGGGCGATTGTGCTTGTATAAATAATCCAGTCTTGTCTTGCATCTTGTCTAGGAGGGGACTCCTGAGTACCACGGTCAGGAGTACCTATTGAAATAAACTAAGGACTAATAACTAGATTAATACATTAGTCATGAAGAGATTTCCCAGCTACAGGCAATCCCGTTACCTGGGCACGCCTTGGGATCTGTAGCCTGCCGTCGAGTAGGGCACATTTCCAGCACACTGTCATGTGTTGTACCCTTCAAGCTACCTAAGGGTACATTCGTTTCCTGGACAATGTACCCACCTGAATTCAACTCTAATCTTTTAACCCGGGGAACCTGGATGGTCTGCAGGGCTTGTGGCTGTGGAACAATCTCACTGCATTTTGTTAGTAATTAGGCTTGTGACAACCCTAGTTAGTTAAAGTATCAAGCCGTAATTCTTGCTTGGCCGTGAAGTGATTGGACGGAGTCTAACCAGTCTAGTCTTGCCCTGATCCTGTTTCAGATTATTGAATGACCAGAATGCTTTTATTTATTTTACCGATAAATGGTGAGAATTCCAAGCTCTGTTCAGACGAAGGGTTACAACCCCGGTCCTTGTTTGGTTTACGGGTTGTAACCTTGTTATCTGAATAGTTTTATGGTTATCTCGTCGTATATCATCCTGGTGTATTTTCTTTATTTCCAGTTCTTACTTTATTTATATCTTGTGCTGATTGTCGGTTTTGGTTCTTAAGTGAAGCCTCCTTTGTGGCACCTGCTCTTTCTGGGGTCTGACCCAGCTGGTTTTGTGTGGCCAGATTTCGGAGCAGCTCCAGAGGATCTACAGACCTTCCAGCCAGATGGTGGCCACTAGACGGAACCCTGGCAACGAGTGGATTATTTTTGTCTCTCCCACTCTATTGTAAAAATATTCTTTTGAGGCGTTTTGCCGACGAGCACCTGTTTAGCTCGATTGCACTTACTTACTGTCTGCCTACGGGCTGTAACATGATTGACAGATCCTAGGGTTGATCATGTATGACTAAACTCTTGCTAGTCCTAACATTTTGTAATGACTAGCTTCATGATCAGGTGAATATGTAATGTTTGGGACGCCTTATTATTGTATATTTAATGATCATACATCTTGTAACTTTTACTTAGTTGCTTGTGATTGAGACAATAGGTTGTTCATGACCTTAGGAGACTGCTGGCTTGTAGATAAACCCTCATGTATCCTAGACAGCCGTGATCGTATAGCGAGGTGGATTGCACTTCTATATACGTAGCTGGCTATGTCTGCTCCCGCTCTCCAGTATTCTGGTTCTGGGGTGTGACAATATTTTATATTAATATTTTCTAAATGGTATTAGTAACAAAAATATATGGTTTGGGCTTGGGCCCAACACTGATTTTCAAATTAGATTTTGGCCAGCAATATTAATTAGTTTTCATAACAAGTATATTATAAAATTTATATATATTCATAAAATGCTTATTATTTTAATACAGATATTTCTCAACTCTAATTATTTGTATAAATTTTTATAGAATATTGTTTTAAACTATTATAATTAAATTTTTATGATTTCAAAATATTTATTTAAAAATATTTTGATTGGTAAAATCGTAGTTCCCCTATTATAGATATTTTCTCAAAAATTATAAGTTTTGATCTAAAAAGATTTTTACATGCTAGAGAAAATGTACTTTGCTAATTATATATACTTATATAAAGTATTTTCAAGTATTTACATGAAAGTATCTTCAAAAAAAAATTAGTATAGGTATCTCTATCTCCAATCCATACTAAAAACCCATTGTTACTAGATTTTCGTGAACTGGACTTCCATCCCGACTTCAGCTAGTGCATACGCCAGGACTTGTCTGATCATCTCACCACGCCAGGCCCACCACTAGGCAAGACACCTTGCTTTTACTGTTTAATTTCTTGCTCAATATCATGCATGCTATTTCTTTATGTTGTTCTTTCAAATTATATATATTTGCAAATTATTATATTTTATGCAATTGGCTTAGAGTTAAGAGACCACCGTATGTTTAGTACATCTCATAAACTGTCACGATGTGCCACGAATTGTGTACGAGTTGTGAGTCGCATATAGATGCGGACTTGCGTGCTGACTGATCATTGGTGCGTACAGGCCGTACGTTAGGATATAACTGCTAATAGATTGTGTAGAAGACTTGGCAGTTATTAAGGATTAAACAGTGTTGTGGAGACGACGCATGTATAGTATCATTGGGGGAGGGGACAGTTATTAGCGTAGGGGCGACATTTTATTTTTACACACATTTTGGGCCGAGGGTGACTCTTATGAGCACTACCTTCTGTCCAGGGCTGATAGTGACTCGGATAAGCGCTACTTACTGCCACTCTTTATTTACTCTGCTGAGCCTACAGCCCCTGCGTAGAACGTTGTCCTCAAAGTACATATCACCTAGACCGGTTAGGAACCTTTATTCATGCATACTTTTCTGTTGAGCTTTATTATTCAGTTTATTGGCATGATATTATGTGTCTTGTTATGTCCCTCTGAGGACCTGGTGATCTCTCCAGGTGTGTATTTTCGTAATTTTTGCAGGTGCTCTAGCTAAAGCCATTCCTTCCTTCGTGATGATTGCTCTTGGACTCGCCACTTGCTCTCGTTTGCTCAATTCTTTTCTTGTGTATTTTTCCATATTTAATTTAGTTAGTAGTGGATTTGTCTCCGCCCAACTATTGTGTACATGACAAACTCAAAGTTGCTTTTACATCATTATTTATCTTCGTGGATGAGATTTAGTGTCTTGGCTTTCTACATTTACAGCTTATGTATATATACGAGCCGTAGATTTACTCGTATGTATACAGCTGGCATGATACGTTTCTAGTCCTACGTATTTTGGGACTGCGGCGTTACATGTTTTTGTGGTGGCCCATGCAGGTCGAGTTTGTCACTTCGGTTACATAATTGTACCGATGTGAGCCTGCAATATAGGATTTGAATCTAGGAATCTCATCCACCTACTTGACATCCTTTCTTGACTTCAAATTTTGAACTCTCGTTCGCCCTCCTTGATTTGCATCTTGCTTGACTCCTTCTACCGTAAATTCTTAGTTTCGTGCTTAGTGACAATTAGAAAGATGACTACACTCGTATATGCTCATAGGTCAAACACATGGCTAGAAGGATTACCTTGACAATTAGTATGCATTGAGGTCTTATTTGTGTATAAAAGCATTTATGTTTCCTAGAAATTTGATCTTAAGGATTAGTTTATTCCAAGTTGGGTAGTAGTATATTACCGCCATCAAAGGATAGTTGAAATTTTATTTTAAAGGTGGTATACACAAGAAGATAGCTAGATCGAGAAAACAAAATTTTTATGAATTTTGAAATTGTGAAATAGTTATGATTTATTATGGATATGAAATCAATTTGAGAAATATCTTGATTTTTTATATTGTGACACTTGATTTACGGTTAACTTTAAGTTTGGATTGTAATCTGATAAAGTTTATCTCGAGATTTTTTAAAGAGTTTAAATTATGATTTTGTAGACGACTAGAGAGACGAAAGTTTATAAGGAAGAGAACTTGAGGTTTTAAATTGCGCGTACGATTTATAAGTTTATTAAATTTTGAAGAGATGAGGATATTTTTTTTTTAAGAATGTTTGGAAGGTATCGACTTTGAAGGAAAAATTCAATTTCAAATTTTGTCCTATGATCTATGATTTATAGAGTTATTTAAATTTCGAGTTTAAAGCCTTGATTATGGATATTTAAATTCTGGTAAAAAAAAAGTATGTTCATTTTGCGATATACAAGGGCTATTTCAAGATTGATTAGAGATTTAAATTAAACTTGACAGTCTAAGATAATTGGTAATTGTGGCGGAGTATCTTGAAAATTTTTATTGAGAAACTTCGAAGAACTTGAAATTTAGATTAGATCATATTGGTAGAGGAGCAAGAAGCGAGAAAGGTCACCCTAGTGAGATAGAAGTAATCTACATTAGACTGCCATGCCACCTATGATTATGATATTGCATATACACAAGTATAGTTAGTCATCGACCAAACCGATGAACATATCTTTTGACTTACTCGACCTTTCCTCAATTCTAGATCTCTAATCGTGACCATCTAATTGTTTGAAACTTATAAATGATTAGAATCATTCCCTTAATCATACCCTTATCCATGAGACTATTTTTTTCTAGAAACTGTATTCCTAACTTATTTTATCTTGATCTACTGGAAACTGAATTGTCTTTATTTCCTGCTTTAACTTGGTCATTATTTGTGCGTTAATCATTATCTCAAGAACTCCCACTTTCTATTTAAATTTTTTTGTGTCCTTTACCGTGACTTGGATATTTGGAGCACAACACTAGACTTTTCCATCCAACAAATCCCATATGCAAGACCTAGACGAGCTCACCTTCGTATAGGTATATCATGTCCCACTAAAACACGTTCCCTTGTACTCTACTTTTATGATGCGACTTTCTAGTAAAAATGACTTGTTATCAATCCTACCATAATACTATGGTCCTTTATGACTCCGGTTAGAAATCAAATCTTGACCCAAGTCTTTCGACCCGATACTGATTGTGACCTACTTAATTCCTTGAATGCTTAATCTTATGTTTTATCTTGATTGCTTAACCATTGTCCTTTATTTTTTTATTTACTTAGACGCATAACATCTTTTTGCAATATTAGCAACCCCTACTTCTCTCCCTTTCAATTGAATTACTTCACTTATATTTACTATGTTTCCTCCGTGGTTATGCAACCTTTTCTTATATGATTTTCTTGTACGATTATGGAACTGAATCATGACACCCTTCGGTTAAAGAGGAAGTAGATTAGAGAGATTACTGTTATAGTTAAATAAAATAATTGCATGATTGGAAAACACGAGTTAATTTTGCTATTTGGTGAAATTAAGAAAAGGTGATATTATCTTTTGAAGAAATGGGATGTTCGAAGGATAGTACACTTGCTAATTACAAAAATGTTCGAGGAATTTATCATGATGCCTATGGAGAATTTTACAATGAAAAATGAGTACGAAATCCTTAGATTTGACTTGACTTTGGAAATTAATTGAAAGTTTTGAACTTCAACTCCGAGGAAGGAATGAACCTTGAGGATAGAATTTTGAAAAGAAAAAAAAATTGATAAATTAAGGATTTGACCTTTCTGTGTTGATGAAAGATAGAAATATATTTTCCGTTAAATTAAGGTGATTGAAGGATTACTAAATTTTAATTTTCGAAAAAAAGGGTATATCGATATGTTGGAAGAAATTTTTTTTACCGAATCCAAAAGTATTGACTTATCGAATTTCTATCGTTGCGATATTTGATTAGATATATGAAAATAGTGGATACTCAAAAACTTTTGTGGAGTGATTGTTGAAGACAACAAGATTTCAAAGAATGATGGTTATAAACCTTGAGAGGATTAATAAAATATATAAAAAGTTGAATATGAGAGAGGACTGATGATTATGACGATATCGAATGAAAGTTAAAATTTTGAGATAGTGATCATGATTTTGAGAAAAAGGAAGTCCTTGCCTATCGCAAGTTACAAAATTATCATTTTTGTCGTTGGATGGTAGAGGGGATCAAATTTGATACTGATAGGTTGTCATGAGATATTTTTCTAAACTATATCTTGGAATTCATACTTCCTAGTTACCCAATTTGCGGTTATTTCGTAATTATTGCCTTTCATTGGAAACTTTTTCTCCTTGTCAAAAAAAAAAATGATCGATTTCTTATCGGTAAACTCCTTTCCATCCTCTTCGCCCTACCTACCATAATTACTCCTAAATTTCGAGGACGAAATTCTTTTAAGTTGGGTAGGATGTAAAACCCCTAAATTTTTAATATATTTTTATCAATTTTGGTACTGATTTAAATTTTTTTGTATTGTACGTCACATAGTCGTATTGGACGTTGTGCGCAAGCGACATATTCGTAAATTGATCATCGAGTACGAATATGTGCGAGGTACATATTTTTGTAAATATTTTTAGAAGCTTAATTTTTCAAATAATAAATAATAAATATTTTTGACTATTTTAAAAGTTGTGAAATACGTCATATTGGAATTTCCAACTCTTTATTTTACATTATGAAATGTTTTATAAATGATAATTTTGAAAACGAGGTATTATGCAAATATTCATTTCATACGAGGTACATAAATTTAATATTTATATATATAATTCCATTTTTCAAATTTATTGATATTAATATTTTATTATTCAAAAAGATATTTTTCAAAATTATTATTATTGGTATTTTTGGAACATATATTTGAAAATTTTTATGGCCATTTTAAATCTTAATTTGATTTTTATGGTTTTAATTTAAAAGTTTAAAGGTAGAATTTATATTTAAATTTGAGTTTAGATTATCTAAGTTTAAATTAGAATTTAATTTAGATTTGATTTTTTGAATTATTCAAATTGGGTTTAAACAAAACCTAATCCTTATCCAATGGATATTCCCACATCCTATATATAGGCAGGTACTCCTCCATAACTTCCACCGCAACTCAGAGTGTATGTGCATCGTGTCGGTGCCTTATTCTCATCAACTATGTTCTTTTTACATCACAAATACAAACATATTCTCTGCCGTGTCCGATCCCCGGACACGACGACATCCCTTCAAGCCCCATTCGGCCACCACTTCTCCCCGACCACAGCCTTCACCCTCCAAGTCCAACTCCTCGCCCCCGCAGCCTCGACGCCTACTGCCAATTTCGATCCCAGCCAGCTACCCAACTCCACGACCACATCGTCGTCACCAACATCCCCATCCTCCTCGTTTCCTGTCCACCGCTGCCCCGGCAGCATCCCCGTCTCCACCATCTCCGTCAACAACATTCCAAAACCATCGCCACCACTAGTCGACTCCTGTTCCAGCCAACCCAAGCCACCGCCACCACCGAACCCACAGCCATTACCACCACCACCAAGAATAACCACCACCATCATCCAAGAAGTAGAAGGGGGAGAAATCCTAACCTCGAGCCCGATGACAGCCTTGCGCGCCGCCACCGCTAAACTTTCGTCCGCCGACCGAATGGCGAACCCCTCCAGCCGCTCCGGTCTCGAGCGCCACCGCGCCGAGGGCTTCCTCCGTCCGTCGACACCAGCCGCTCTTCCCGGCGCTGACCGCCCAAACCCGACCGCCTCAGCCCGCCTGAGAACCGCCCCAATCCGCCTGAGAACCGCCTCTTCGTCGAGACTTCCCCGGCCGCCTCTTCCTCCGTGGCGCCCCTCCGCCGCGGCCAGCGCCGCACACAGGAGCAGCTCCGTCGAAACCCTAGGGTGAGCCGCCCCTTCCCGTGGACCGTACCGCCGCGCCAGCTGCCCACCTGCGGTGCCGACCGCGCATCCGCGAACTCGACGCCGCCCAGCGCCCGGACGCCGCCTGCGAACCCCGGTGAGCTTCCCCCTTCCCGATCTCTGCTCCCCTCTTTCTTTGTTCCTATCTCTCTCTCTCTCTCTCACTTTGAAATGAATGAGAACAGAACAATAGTTGTTAGTTTGTATTGTTTTATATATATTATTATTAGTTTTATCTATGATAAGAATTGGGTATTTATTAATCAATTGTTATATAATCAAGGGTATAATAATTATTAGTAGTAATAATAACACAGTATTATTATTAAGCATTATTCTTGTATATTCATTTGTTATTAAATATTGCTATATTTATATTAATATTTTCTAAATGGTATTAGTAACAAAAATATATGGTTTGGGCTTGGGCCCAACACTGATTTTCAAATTAGATTTTGGCCAGCAATATTAATTAGTTTTCATAACAAGTATATTATAAAATTTATATATATTCATAAAATGCTTATTATTTTAATACAGATATTTCTCAACTCTAATTATTTGTATAAAAATTTTATAGAATATTGTTTTAAACTATTATAATTAAATTTTTATGATTTCAAAATATTTATTTAAAAATATTTTGATTAGTAAAATCGTAGTCCCCTATTATAGATACTTTCTCAAAAATTATAAGTTTTGATCTAAAAAGCTTTTTACATGCTAGAGAAAATGTACTTTGCTAATTATATATACTTATATAAAGTATTTTCAAGTATTTACATGAAAGTATCTTCAAAAAAAAATTAGTATAGGTATCTCATCTCCAATCCATACTAAAAACCCATTGTTACTAGATTTTCGTGAACTGGACTTCCACCCCGACTTCAGCTAGTGCATACGCCAAGGCTTGTCTGATCATCGCACCACGCCAGGCCCACCACCAGGCAAGACACCTTGCCTTTACTGTTTAATTTCTTGCTCAATATCATGCATGCTATTTCTTTATGTTGTTCTTTCAAAATTATATATATATATATGTAAATTATTACATTTTATGCAATTGGCTTAGAGTTAAGAGACCACCGTATGTTTAGTGCATCTCATAAACTGTCACGATGTGCCACAAATTGTGTGTGAGTTGTGAGTCGCATATAGATGCGGACTTGCGTGCTGACTGATCATTGGTGCGTACAGGCCGTGCGTTAGGATATAACTGCTAATAGATTGTGTAGAAGACTTAGCAGTTATTAAGGATTAAACAATGTCGTTGTGACGACGCATGTGTAGTATCATTGGGGGGAGGGGACAGTTATTAGCGTAGGGGCTACATTTTATTTTTACACACATTTTGGGCCGAGGGTGACTCTTATGAGCACTACCTTCTGTCCAGGGCCGATAGTGACTCGGATGAGCGCTACTTACTGCCACTCTTTATTTACTCTGCTGAGCCTACAGCCCCTGCGTAGAACGTTGTCCTCAAAGTACATATCACCTAGAATGGTTAGGAACCTCTACTCATGCATACTTTTCTTATGTGTCTTGTTACGTCCCTCTGAGGACCTGGTGATCTCTCCAGGTGTGTGTTTTCGTGATTCTTGCAGGTGCTCTAGCTAAGGCCATTCCTTCCTTCGTGATGATTGCTCTTGGACTCGCCACTTGCTCTCGCTTGCTCAATTCTTTTCTTGTGTATTTTTCCATATTTAATTTAGTTGGTAGTAGATTTGTCTCCGCCCAACTATTGTGTACATGACAAACTCAAAGTTGCTTTTATATCATTATTTATCTTCGTGGATGAGATTTAGTGTCTTGGCTTTCTACATTTACAGCTTATGTATATATACGAGCCGTAGATTTACTCGTATGTATACAGCTGGCATGATACGTTTCTAGTCCTACGTATTTTGGGACTGGGGCGTTACACATCGTCTTTCCCAGCTTTTTTCCATAGCCAACACATCCAGCTGTACCACCTCTACTTCAAATCCCACCCGATTCACTTCTTCTTCTATCACAATTGTTGGCCAAATTTAACATCATCATCATGCTTACATACACCAACTATCTTACATGGCTTCGCCAAATGACGTTTTTCTTTCGTAGACATGATCTCATTAAGTTCGTCGATGGTTCCTCTTCACTACCACTGCATCATGATGAATCTGATAATCCAAATATGGCATATGCGTTTTGGGACATCACATCCACCTCTTCACTACCGAGTCTATACTAGCAATTAATTATCGTAGGGACATCACATCTACCTCTCAGTCTAACTGGATGTGTCTTCAACCTACTTCATGCAACAATCTGTTGCCAATGCTAGTAATGTGAAATTTTATCTTCTCTCCATCACCAAAGATTCTAAAACCATTTCATCCTACTTGACACTCTTACCTCTATTAGTTGGTGAACATGTCATGTCTCTTCCAGGGCCTTAATGGAGATGGACTCTATCCCATCTATTTTCACCAATCTTTCTCTCGTGCTCTAATTGTTGTCTTCTTTTTATGTCATAATTGGTTAGGTCATCCATATGCAAAAGTCCTCTCCTTTTTAGGATTAAATAAGCTATTAAGGTATGATTTTTTATCTCAAAAATTAGTTATGTATTGGATGTGCTTTGGGTAAAACCACATAAGAAAATCTAAAAACAAAAAAGGTTATGATATACCTTTTTAGTTGAAAAAGTAAAATTGACGTCAAATTCATTTAGCCTCCTTTTCAGCAATGCTAGGAAGCATGTTTCCTTCAATGTAAACTTTACATAGAAGACGACATTGCCAATCTTCAATACCAAGATTGATAGTTTTCTCTGAACGATCAATAATCTGGACTTCTAAAGGATTCACTTCAATAGTCTGTTAATTTTATTTTTTTTAGCTAATTTTTTAGCATGTTTTGAAGAACTAAGAAGGAGCAGTCATACTAACATATAGAGGTACCATGCAATAGAAGAAATCAAAAAAACAGAGCAACATGCACATCTAGATCAGGACTAAGTACTTCTAGAATTTAAGAAGATAATAGCAGGAGAGACTTGCATGTTACGGTTACTAAAAATTTTATTTTTGAGGGAAAAACTATACATTTGGGATAACGTAGGATAAAAAATTTATGGAAAATCATGATCAAACTGTTACAATAAGTGCTATCACCGTGCCTAACACTAGATAGGAATACAAGGGAATTAGTGAAATTAATTGGCCATGGAATAAAGGGTCTAAGGTTTTCCACTAATATCTTTACAATCCCATAGCTCAGTGGATGACGAGGAAGATCACGATTTGTTCAAAGAGGTCAAGTTCTTAAAAGTGTGGCTAATCTGTCACTTTTGCTACTATGGTACATATCAAAATTAGAAAGAGACCACAAAGTACTTCTGCCAACTTGTAAGTGAAAACAACGCGGGCAGCAGTCCCTAGTCCATGAAACTTTATAGACGTGCTCGTGCAGTCGCCATTCAGCTCCTCGAGATGGACCGCAACATACCAAATTCTTCGTACATCGGAACCTATAAATGCAACAACCATGATACTCACATTTCTATAGTACTCTTTACTACACAACATACAAACAATTAAACATGTATTCATCAATTCTCTCCATGGCTATCATTCTCATCCTCATCGCGTCCCCTTTCTCTTCCGCGTGCAACAAAGATGACAACACGGCTCTCCTTGCGTTCAAGAGCTCCTTTCCAGCCAAATACTTCGACGGGTGGACCTACGCGACCGACTGTCGCTTCTGGTCCTACATACAATGTGACTCAACCGATCGCGTATTCTCCCTCTCAATCTTCAACAACACATTTTGCAACAATATCACATGTCCTATGCTTCCTATCGATCTTCCCGGCTCGATCCTACTGTCCATTGGAGACATATCGACTTTCAAGAGATCATCTTCGCCGACCTTCCTTACCTTTAGGCCCTATCCCACCCCAGCTGTCGAAGCTAAAGCACCTGTACTCGCTGACGATCTACAACACCAGTGTCTCTGGTCCGATTCCTTTGTCGCTAACCCAGCTCAAGAATTTGAGCCAATTGGACTTGACCTATAACAAGTTCTGTGGAAAGATACCGACAGGGGGAAATTTTGTCATGTTCAGAGCAAATTCCTACTATAATAACAAGTATCTTTGTGGAGCACCGTTGACTACATGTAAATAGAAGAAGAAATGATAAGTCTTTCCTTACTTTCTTGTGGTTAGCGGTGAGCATTATTCGGTTTTGGACCGAAAATCGAGTCGAATCGAACCGAATAAGAAATTTGTTTCGGTTTTTAAAAAATTCGGTTCGATTTTGGTTTTGAAAATACTAATTTTTTTTATTCGGTTTTGGTTTCGGTCCAAAACCGAAAAACGAATAAGAAAATTTAGTTTATATATATATATATATATATATATATATATATATATATATATATATATATATATATATATATATATGCTAAAAATATATATATATATATATATACTATAGGTATATACTAAATATATCTAGGTATATTTAGTTATTACATATATTAACAAAAAAAAAGCACAAAAAAACCCAAAAATCGAATAAACCGAACCGATTTAATTCGGTTCGGTTCAGTTTCGGTTTTTCTTATTTGGTTTCGGACCAATTCGGTTTTCAGTTATTCGGTTCGGTTGGAACCGAATAAACCGAATGCTCACCCCTACTTGTGGTTTGTGTTCTAGTGTGTTTGAAATTGTAGTATTGTGTCGAGAATAAAGGAAAGATGTTTTGTTGTTGTAGTAAATCATAATAAAGTTGCATATAAACGTTTTTATGTTCCAAACTCATTTTTCAAATTTGTGTTATTGGTGTTGCTCATCAACATTTTTGTACTCCAAACTGAGTTAATTTGTATCCTTTAGCTCATTTGTTTCATCAAATAATTGAGGTTATATCGATACAAGCGAACACTTTTGAATACAAGCTAGATTTTTTCGTTAATAATCTTCTACATGGCTAACAAGCTTACACCGACACAGATTCAACTCAGCCAAGCATTGAAGGGTCAAAAGTTAGGTAGTCTAATCTACTGTAAAACAAAAAAATAAAAAAATAAAAAAATAAAAAAATAAAAAAATAAAAACAAAAACAAAAAACAAAGAAAATAAAAAAATAAAAAACAAAACAAAACAAAAAAACAAAAAAAAATAAAAAAAATAAAAAAAATAAAAAAATAAAAAAAACATAAAAACAAAAAAATACAAAAATATAAAAATTCAAAATACAAAAATACAAAAATACAAAAAGAAACAAAATAAACAAAAAACAAAAACAAAACAAAAAAACAAAAACAAAAAAACAAGAAAATACCGACGAGTCCCCGCATTTTGCTGGCAGACGAATCCAGATCGAAGAAGAAACTTGGGGACTTCCTCTATGTCGATGTTCAGATTTTCGAACCGGACTTGATGGTCGGGTTATCAATGTCACGTCCCGGCCCGAAAAATTGCTTCGACTTGCATCGATTTATCCGAATCATCGTCCTCGCTGGGGCATGATGCCGTACGAGTCTAGAGTTACACTCATACAAGGCAAGATGACAAGTTCTCAAATGGTTATCTTTGATTTGGTATTAACAACGAATGGAAACAGAGTATACGAAACAATTCTCTTTATTGATACATGAACGAAGATTACAAAGGCTTTCAATAGCCCAACTGAATTTTCCAGATTGGCTACAACACTCAGGTTCTCTCTTGCCCACAAAGGATTCCACCGTTCCATACATCATGCCTTCTATATCTCGGCCGCATCAATTCTGTTGCAAGTCCGAGCGTCAATGCGATCGCATGCTTCAAATGCTACGATATTCCATGCCTCTGCACAATCAAGCGAAGCTTCACCACGAGTAATCCATTCCCTGCACCCTGCATGAAAGCTGGTGGGGGATCAGTACGTTCGTCCTCGCATGTACTGATGAAAAGACCCACTTTCTAAGCCGACATTTAGTGTTTATGTTGAATCATGCAATTTAGCTTATGATCTTGCTATATTCTCCTTAGGGTCGATTTTATGGCATATTCAAAAGTGTAAAGCATGTTATCATGGCAAGCATGTTATTCGAATTGAATAGGCAAGCAGACAAGTAATCTCGTGTTTGTTTCGTGGCATGACTTCTTACCAAATCGACGCACTCGCCTTGCACTGATGCAAGGTGAATACGCTCCATTCCTTCCCTGTCATGTTATAAGTGCTCTCTATGTAGGATCTATGTGTGCAGGACACATACGTGCCTACACTTTTAACCCATCATTCCTTAACTATATGAAGGTCTTGGCGTATCTGCGTCGGAATGGACTAAAGGCGTTTCTCTTTGTCTTTCTTTTCTCTCTTTCTTTTCTTTCTTTTCTTTCATTCATTTTCGAATTTGGGTAGCCCGACACCTCTCGTAGTGGGTTGCTGTCCCAAATTACGGAGATCTACCGCTGTATACCATCATTTACGGCTTTTCACATCTCGCCAAGCGGTCGCTAATCGTCTTACGGATGTGCATCTATCAAAGATTATTTCCCTCCTAGGCCGAACGGTCCCGGTGCCCCGGCGCAGCCCGTTCGGAGGGAACATTCCGTGCACGGAAGATTATCTCAATTATCTCAAGTCCATTCCATTCGACCATGCAACGCACTATTATTCAAACAACCAAACATAGTCTTGAGTCCGAGACTCAGACTTTATCATCTCGTATTTCTTCTATTTACTTTCTATGTTCTTACATTTCATACTTTGTTTCGATGTTCAATGGCATCATGCCTCAACTCAATGTTCGTCAACCGAACGACCTGAAGGTCCCGAATACCTTTCGAGGCATCATGCCACATCTGACAGTCCCGTCACATTTATGCCACAACTTTATTCTTTCGTAGCGAAGCCATCTTTTATGATCTTGTGCACGTAGGCACGTTTTGACACATTTATCATCTTTCCTTCACGTCGTACACTTGTTGCATGCATCGAAGCCGTATTTCTATGTTCTACGCCTTAGTGTTCAATGTACATGGCTCGTGCACTAGGGCACTCGCCTAAATTTTCTTTTAATGTGCTGGCCTTTCTAACTCATACGCGAAGGCACGGAATGGCTCGTACACGAAGGCACTCACCGAATACATTTATCCCATGTTTTTACGGCTTTCGCAGCAAGGCGCTCGCCTTTGCGATATCCAATGTTCTATAGCGACTCGTGCATTTGATGCATGTTTTATTTCAATTGTTCTAACTAGTGTTCGATACACACTATGATTTATCTTCCGATCGGACCACATCCGTGGCGTCGATAGGTTAACTTAGCATACAATGATACATTCTTACTTAGGCATGAAGGAGTAAAAAGAAGAGTCAATCCTCCCACCTTAAACCGATACGCCTTGTTGTTTGCTGAGCCGATGCGGCTCAATTTCATAACTTTGTTGCACGGCAAAATCCTCTGACTTAGCCATTCGGACACTTCTTGTTTTATTAAACTACTCGATCGATTCCTGTCTACCGTGCCCAAGTCCCAACCCGTTGCAAGGCGGTAATTTAGGTTTTGCGGACCTGTTACGAATGAGGCAAAATGTTGACCTCTAATATTTTAGCGTAAATAGATAGCCTGCACATGTAACCAACTAAAATTAATACTTACATCGATTCAGACTTGCGCCTTGGTCGATTCGATTTCTTAGAATCTTCGAGCCGACTCAACGCACTTATCCTTCGGGCAATGCGGCGCTTCGCATCGATTCAACTCGATACATTCTTTGGGACGATGCAACTCTTCGCATCGACTTAGTTTGATGCCTTGCTCGGGACAATGCAACTCTCGTATCGATTGGCATCGATACATTTCATTCGGTCAACGCGACTCGTTGAGTCAACGTCTCAGCGTAATGCGCCGTGTAGAGCGGGGCATTACAGAATATACCACTCAAAACAAGGTTCGTCTACGAACCAAAACCAACACTTCGATTAAGTGTTTTATAGATCGTCTCACGATCATGTCCCACCAATGTTGTTTAGTTTCACACTATCTTGCAAGCTTTTCGTTAACATTGCAAAGTCTTTCCTGCAGCTCGATTTGTATTTTGTCTACAACTCGATTTGGCACTACAACAGATATGGGATACAATAGCGTGCTTAGAACGCTGTAGAATACCTATTATAGCGTCTTTTGTCCGCTATAAATGTCCCCGCTATAATTGTCCCATGTACAAGAACGCTATAAATTTATAGCGTTCATGAACGCTATTGATGGATTATAGCGTTCCATGGCGCTATAGACAAGTTATAGCATTTAAGAAAGCTATACCAGCGTTATAGCATTTAAGAACGCTATAGGAAAGTAATAGCGTTTGTGAATGATGTGAATATTTTATAGCGTTCTAGAATGTTGTAGATGGTTTGATTTATTATAGCATTCGTCATATGCTTTCGTGATAGCGGTCATTTAGACGTTTTGAGTGCTAAAATCTGCTACATAATTTCATATTTCATATCTGCTACAGAATTTAATATTCATATTTTATAACTTGTTTTGTATCACATACAAATAACCATAGAAATTCATGGTAAATCATAATTTTGATTTCAACAATTTCAATCGCAACTTCCATTTCGATCAATCAAAATATAGGAAAGGTTTGCCAAAATATGAACATGTTTCATTAAAACATTCAAGATGTATAAAAAGTAGTTGTACACCAAAATAAACCATTCTATTTACAAAATATCTGTAGTCCAAAATAAACCATTTCATTTTCAAATATCTGTAGGCCAAAAAATAGCTCAATCGCCTCTTTCCTTCTAGCTATCCACAACCATCAAAAATTTATACGCCAACCTACACAAAATTGAGAAGAAAATACATTATTATATAAAAAAATAAGATAGAAACATTTGACACCATGAAATGAACTAAGAGTGTTACCAAACAGCTTTTACTGCTACTTCTCAAAGAATACGCAAAAACAGTCCTGATAAGCAGTAGTAAACCAGATGTTTTACAGGGTTTTCTCAGAGGAAAAACTATATTTACATTAATCAGAATGAAAAATTCACAAACTACACAAGGTTTTCTCAGAGGAAAACCCAGTAGAAAACACAAGTTTACAACTAACCATATATTAAACTATCTTCTATTTCATCAATCATGAGAGGGGGTTCATGCTCCCCCATCTATACATTTAACCTTCTTTTCTATATTTGGTTATTATCACGTCCACCAAAAATTCAAGCTAAGAATCATGACATCCTATTCCAGGTAAGAAATGATTATATACAAGAGTTAAGAATCATGACATCCTATTCCAGGTAAGAACCAGTGCACATAAAACCCTGTTAACAAAGCATATATCGAGGCTCACCTTTCCACTGAACTTCTTCTCCAGTTCCCATACGAGCCTCAAATGGATCTTCCCGAAACCCTTCCTTAGCCTGAAGGGCACATGAATGACAACAACTTTCTTCTTTCCAGCAACATCTATTTGGCTACAAGAACCACAGGCAAAGATAAATGCCAATTTTTACTGTATAAATTCTTTATATGATATACTAAAGTATAAGTGCCAAAATATGCATAAATCTAAACAAGAAAATTGAATTAAGATGTGAAATTAGTTAAAAGTTCAACCTTTCACTGTCTAAATTCTTCATATGATATTAATCCAGCCAGAGTCTCAGAGCAATCTGATTCTCTCATAGGAAATAATTGCTCCAATCGACTTTAGAAATGTGAAAGTTGTAAACTATTGCTTGGAGAAATATCAAATCCACAAGACATTTTATATGTAAGGATCGGTAAGCTATTGATCATTCTCCAATTGAAACATACTGCATTCTCTGATATTAAGACATAAAACATACTACATTCTCACTGAAACACATGAAAATATCATATCTATCTTGTGAACAAGAAGATCCCTCTCATGATCCATTTTTGCCCAGCAAAGTGATGGACTCTGAGATAATCAATTTTCTTTTGCTTATATGATCTCTATAACAGAATTATGTAGAAAGATTACAATATAGAGCTAAAGAGATTAAAGTAAAAAAGATTAAAGTATAATGTGTAGAAATGAGTATAATTATTGTTTATATTAGCACTTGGAATAATGAATGTGATTGAAGTCAAAGTTGTACGTTCTTGTCACCTTGCAAATATTTGCCTGTAATTCAAAATTTTATATTCTCATACAATTTGTTATAATTTACAGTACCTAGTAAGGAAGAAGGGTCCCATGAAATAGGTAGAGCCTTCCTTACACCTTCCTGTAGTGTCAATGGTTCCTTAGAAATTTGAAACTTGTGTAAAGGGATGAACTCTCCATCTGTCACTACAACAAAAAACCCTTTTAATGACGGCTAAAAAGCATCATTAATGACGAACCATGACGTTTTTTTTTTCCACAACAACCGTTATGAAAACGGGTGTTATAAATATTTTTTAAAAGCGTCATAAAATAACCGTCATGAATAGTTTCTATAAAAGCGTTATGAATAGTTAATATATTGTGCACAATTCAGAACAATTTTAAAACGTCATGAATAGATAATATGTATAGGCTCAATGCAGCACATTTATAACACTCATATTACTGTACTCATCACATTTATAACACTCAATACTGCACATTATATATTACTTTCCAAAAACTTCTCAATTCAATTTTAAAACAACAACTTTGAACTATATTCACAAGAAAATATCGAAATGTTATATCACCATCTTCATTACATTATCTCAAAATAGGGTATCCAAATATATATATTTACAACTACTACTTAAATGAATCCTCAAAACAAGTATAACTACTTTGGCTTCAACTTGAGCACATCAAAACTGTCAACATCACGTGTAGCAAATCCCACCACTGCAATAATAGTTGCATCTTCATGTGCACCTGAGAAAGAAAATTAATACTAGTTAGCTACAATTCCACCATGCATCTATAACAAGTATTATCAACACATTAAGATAACACCAACTTACAAATTTGAAAATAGAGAGAGCTCTATGAGCTAATCTTCACCAACTTACAAATTTTATATGACAAGTTTTTTGACAAAAAAATTAGTGAGAAACATACCAGAATAAGTTGGACTATATTTGTTGGTTGTACATAATAAAGTGGCACCCTGCTGTCCCTTATCCAGAATCATGTTCATTAAATCCCTGTATAATTTATTCCAATGTTAGACCTAATAAGCATTATCATCACGATCAGTATCAATATCAACTTTCTTCCATCATTATGATGTTCTAATAGCTGCACAAATAATTCTTGAGAAGCCATTGGAGAGATTTTGACTAATTAGTTTACAACTGGTGGTTCACCTGATATCACCGCCTCATCAGTCAATGACAAATTTCAAAATATGAAACTAGAGGCAAGAGAGCCTTTAAATGGCCATGAAAACCAGTTCTACGATAGAGAGACCAAGCATATTGGTCACGTACTTTAAGAACAAGCAAGAATGAAACAACCCATTCAACTTTTTAAAACCAATAAATGAGAGAGAGCAAGGTATAGTAGATACCAAGCATTCATTTTGTGATGAATTGACTACAAAGTATGTAGGAAAAACAGACCTGATATGTCCATGTCTGATCTTCCCGTATTTAAATACAACGAAAACCAGAAGTTCGAAAATCACCATGGAATTCGGTACCAGCAGGGAAAAGGTTCACGTCTATACCCCTTCCCCAATCTACAAGGCACAACCCCTGAACATATGACCAAGTGATGTAAAAATGTAATGTTAAGAACTTAAGACTATTATATGTGCTTGTAAGTGCGCGAGAAAACCTGTTCACGCCATGGTCCAGCTCTGCTGCTGAAGCCATCTTCTGTCAGATCATCCCTTTTGTAGCAAATGAAAAAAGAGACTAGTTAGTTAATACACTTCATATGTTTGTCATTTGCATAATACAAAATATTTGAACATTCTTTGACTACTCTACAGTACCAGGGACTTTTGACTCGAGGAACTGATAAATTAAGAAGGATAGGTGCCAAGATGAGGTAGGGATAAATGGCTTCATGACATGCACGAAAAACAAATCATACATTGATGAGAAAAGTACATTTTCTAATTCACATAAATATGACTAGTAGAAGGCTGGAAGCAACTGGGAGAACATTTCCACATGGAAAGCGAGCTGAACTTTCAAGACTAAGTACAAATAGTCATTATTGTATTGATTAATATTAATGATAAATTCAAAGGGTAGGCCTAGACGAACTTCGATTGAGTATGTGTCTGTGCGTGTTCATTCCATACATTGTAATGTGTATGCAATGTGTCAATGTATGAATAATAAGTAACCTTGGTCATTTGATCTTTAGCAGAGATGACGTAGCCCTCTTTCTCCTTCCAAGAGCTTATGAGAAGCGAGGCACTTCGATTGGCATTTTGCAGGAAAAGCTTCCGGAGCCTCTCATTGCTCAAGAACTCTACGATGATGGATCGCAACTCCTTATGTGCACCTCCTACCACAACTGATATCGAGTCCTTGCCCATAACTCTCTCAAAAGACGGTGGCCAATGAGTCCGGAACAATCTCATTTCATTCTTAAGATTTAAGTCACTTTTGCTTAAAGATGTTTGTGTCCAGACTCTTGATGCAAGCAGTCGTAAGCAAAGGATATTTCTATGATGGCAATAAAAGTGATCTTTGTGCCTAGACTCTTGCTAAATTCAAGACGTAATAATGCAAAGTACAAATTTTGGCGGCAGATTGCAGAACTAATTACTTGAAAATTAAGCAACACTTCCTTGAGGTACCACAGTTCCTAATCCAATGAAGCAAGCATACAACAAAGTTAAAATAACAGCAACCGGAAGCATGAATCCAGCACCCAAAGAAGTACGCGCTTACCCCTGAATTTTCTATCTGCAAATGTCACTTACAAGTGGAGGACAACATGAAATATTTGAAGCATATTAGCATATGCATCAATAAATTATCTTTATATAATTAGTTTTAAGTCAATAGATGCTCTATTAACAGATATACAAATCTAAAATGGATACATATAGTTTGTAAGTCTATATAAAAGACCCTGTTCCACTTTAAAATTCCCTCCTCTATAACCAAGGTCTCGTGATTCGAATCTCTGAGCAAAGGCGCTCATCATCCAGATTCAAGTGCATATCAAGAATTTTGCTACCTGATGGAAAATAAAGAAGTTAAGATTCCTATACCATCCCACATCAACTTCCTGTAATGAGAAGTACATCAAATTAGGTTCAGAAATAATAATACTTTTCTAGTGAAATTAATGCCCACACAAATTCTAACTTCTCTAAAAGCTACACAATTCTCAAGCAATCTAATAGAATATTTACTTTTTGTTTTCTTCGAGCTGGTATCAGGTGGATGAGTTTGCAAACTCAATATATGAATCCAGATTCAAAATATGGCTGGATCAGAAATTTAACAAGGACTTTATATGTCCGAATAAGAAATAGGTTTTAAAAGAATGAGGTTGATTTAGGTTAAAAATCAAGTACACAAGGAATCTACATTCAAAGCAAGTTAATGTACGGATGCTCTGAAGTATCCAACAATTTTTACAACTTGTACCAGGTCTATTCAACAACTTGGATCTGAGGCTGGTTTTGGTTAGGATTGCAATTCCATCACAAATTCCGATTTCCAACTTTTCTATGCAAAAGGGGAACTTTGCTTGCAAAACATGCGAAACAAATTTCAGGAATTTAATGTAATATGTGCTGATCTTCTGGAACCCAGACATATGTGGTGTGACCTTCTGAATTTTGCAACCAAATATGAAGAATTGACTTGCAGTTCGAGATTTTTCAACAATTCTTGCCCCAAAGATCACTTTTATTGCCATCATAGAAATATCCTTTGCTTACGACTGCTTGCATCAAGAGTCTGGACACAAACATCTTTAAGCAAAAGTTTGACTTAAATCTTCAGTTTTGGTTGCATGATTCAGTACTCTGATGAAAATTTTCTCAGAAAGAAAATTTTCTCAGTTTTGGTTGCATGATTCAGTCACTTTGTTGCAAATAAAGGGTTATGGTTGGTAAAGTGACGATGGACGGGTAGAAAGAAAACAAATGCTTGGCTAGACAAAAATTGACGTCGATCGACAAGAAGGAAGGAAAAGAAGAGGAGAGGAGGGTGTAAGGAAGAGGAACTGACCCGTGAGGGCTTCGGATCCGAGGCCGGCGCCGGAACCGATGAAGCGGCGGAGGTTGCGGACCCACGACATCGACGACGCCGGAGGAAGGAGAGGGAGAGCGCGGAGAAGAGGACGAGCAGAACCCTAACGCTCCTCCTTCGCGTTCTTGTCGATCGCGTGCGCGACGGCCTCGAGCTTGTCCTGGAGGGCGACGAGGAGCGTGAGGCCCTCCTCGAAGATTTTGGATCTAGGGTTAGGGTTTTGGAGTTGGGGGAGAGGAGGGAGAAGAAAGGAGGAGAAGGAGAAGACCAGAATATTTTGGGGGAGAGGCGGGCTATAGCAAGAAATTTGCCAACAATTAAACTTAAAAAATATTACAAGTTTGCCACCGCTCTAAATTATTAATAACGCTTTGTTTTATAAACGTTATAAAAAGCCCAGAATTAGCCTAAACCGTCATAGAAAAAAGGTATTTCGAACTTTGATGACGCTTCTTTATCAGCCGTCATGAAATCCACTTATCAAGCGTCATTAATAGGTCTTTTTGTTGTAGTGTGTGGAAAGACTTTTTGTGGTTGATGCATCAATTTTCTTAGAGCCACAAAAGCTAAAGGCAGAATTAAAGCTCCCGGGAGGAACATTTCCTAAGAGAAAAGCCTTTTAGTTGAAATACTCAGCCATCTACATGAATTAACGAAAAAAGAAAAAAAAATGATAACAATACCACATATAATTAGAGCTTAAATGTCTCTTTCAACAAACTCAGAACAAGCATCATATATCATACTTGTTAAATTTTAATTCCATGACCATCTTCCAGTGCATTGCAAAAAATAAATTAGAAATTTTTTGAAGTGTATTTACTAACTAGTCAGAATGAGAGAAGTTTAGGCATTCATGAACTCCCAAATGGATTCCTCAAAAAAAAAAAAAAAAAAAACTAACAAAGATTTCTCACCTTAATGCTGCCAAATGCAAAAAAAAAAACTTAGTAATTTCATCTATCAGAGATTCAAAGTCCGGCTTGATTCTACCACCGTCATAGAGTGAGAGATGATTACTGTGCATAGATGTAGCAGGGCGGATAGTGTGCTCTAATGTGTGCAAATCCAAACTCCCATATTACCCAGTACAAAATGAAGACGACTCCTACAGAAAATTAGGTTGATATCCACCTATTGATGCATTCCCAAATTGACCTTTTCCTGATAAATCAACATGCAATCAGCACCCCGAGGAATCTTTTCCATAAGCCTCTTTACAAAAAAAAATGAACCAAAAACAATTATCCAAATACAGAAGACTCTTAGATCACCCAAAAAACCATACTTTGTAGTATCGGCCGATACCGATCCGATACGTAACAATATCGATACGGTTTAGCATGTCCAGATCCGATACCGACAGGTATCAATATTGACCGATGCCAACATTGGGGGTCTCTTTTCCCGTCAATTCGGCGGAAAAAAATTGAACGAAAAAAAGAAGTAAAAAACCAATCATCATGGGTGTAAAAGCATACTAAGGTTGTAAAAGCATGTACGCATGTAAAACAAGAAAACTTATCTAAGGTAAACCAATCGGCAAGGGCAATAACTATTTCATTCAATTCCAAATTACTAAAAAATAACATAAAAATACTTAAAATTATGCCTAAATGTATAAAATATTATTTTAAAAATTTTAACAACTTATGAATAATTATTTGCTTTCCGATACCAAAAAATTCAATACTCCGATCCGAAACCTTTGATATTGCCGATACCGCCGATCCCGATACTAGTAGGAAGGTTCGATACCGATTTCGATGCTGCGAACCTTGCCAAAAAAAAACTGCAAATCAAGCCGTGTCTGATATGATGTTGACAAACAATGGAAAAGGTGCAGGTTTGGGTTTCCACCATACTCAATAGTAAACATGAAGTACTTTTCCCCATCATTCAAGAAAGAAAAGAAAATATTTTCTAATCACAAACACTATCTAGAATATCGCATAAAATTGACATAACATGAAACTTATTAGTCCACCACAGCAATTAAAGTATGCAGAAAGCCTAATTGAAACCAAGATTAAATGAGAGTACTTACTAAAATTAACTCATTTCCCAAATCACATAAAAACCTCGAGCCTTCTGGACTTTCAACTAGCACTTCCATAATCCATAGTCAAGTAGACTTCCGTGCATTCCCATATCCCTATCTTTGTCTCCAAACACCAGCAAAATACCATCATCCTTTTTGCTTCCCTTCATCATTGTTGACATAAGTTTTCATTTTTGGCATTCTTCCTCTTTTACAATCTTAAAGTGGTTTCTCATTTCTTTCTCTGCCTATGATTTTGGTGACTTCAATTTTAGGAATTTGGTTTGTGTTTCTTTCTAAATTTATGTACTTCTAATACATACTATATATATATATATATATATATATATATATATATATATATATATATTTTTTTTTTTTTTTATCACGGGATTCTACTAGTTAATTATACAAACTTATTTTGTATACATTTTTCCATGTGTTCGCATATTTATTTGAAGATACATCTACATTTGGGTAAATTTATGTATGCATATGAAATGCATAAATTTCATGTATGTGGAAATGTGAATATATGTCTCGCTCTATGTTATTTGTGCTGAGTTTTTTTTTCGTATTGATGTGCCTTTCTATCCTACTTCCCAGGAATTATGTGCGTCCTCTACCTTAGGTCACATGATGTCCAAGTCCACGAAATCGGTTACTGATATTCATTCTCATTACTGAACTAAGTATCTGGAACTGCATAAGTCTAGATCTAGTAATGAAGGTATTACAAAGTTCTGATTTTTCCCCAAGATTACATGCACAAATTCAATGTAAGATGTTCTATAAATAAATGGTTTGACAAATTGAAACAAATAAGACAACTATATAGGCAACTGTGAAGCACAGTTATTCAACAACTCACAATAGAAAACAGCACATACCTTACGAACTAACATTGATGCTACCCTCAACTCTTGGTGTATCAGACTCGTGAGGGCACTTGTCGTCTAAAGGAATGGTGGAGCTAGATTGGGAGGATGGCAACTAGGATTCAAGCAGAGAGATCGAAGCACAACTAGTGTTCTCTGCAACCACATTGGGCTCTTCATTTTTACCAGCAACTATCTTAGAGATGAGACAGCCTGTTGGCTTTACTGCGTTCACTGGGGTTGATGCAGCTGTCACTGGCTCAGCTTGGACCTCAGCATTTTGATCTAACTTAAGAGTTAAAGCTTCACGGGTGCCAATCAAACTGCTAGAATTAGGGGTGACTGTCAACCACTTGAACTATAAATTGTGTCCTTCCTAACATTTTCCAGCCTAATAAGCTTTCTCAGCAGACTGGCGATTAGCGAAAGAAATAGCAGCTGAGCAATTATTAGATAATTTTGAGTCTGCATTCTCGGTGTGGGCTTCTGGTTCTTCGAGCACAAGAGATGAGATGACACAAAAACATGAAAACTGATCCTTCCAAACTACAACCTAATAATAGGAAGAAGATTTGTTATCACACAGAATATAACATATACAGGCAACTATTATTAACACATACAAAGTTTAACATGGAGTAACTAAAATCATAAAGTACAAGTACAAGAGTTCTGAGATATGTATGTGTTCAGTGTAATGTAGAAGTTCAATGGTCCTATAGATAAATTGAGAAAGAATTATAAATCAACACCAAGTACACAACTCCTTCAACCAATACAAAGATCATAAAGAATTACAGAGCTACATTTGCTCAAAGATGCCCTTTGCGGAATAATGTCGAACACCTTATGGTCAATGTCAAAAACAGATGTCTCATGAGTGATTTTGAATTCCCTTTCATCTAAGTAGGAAAGAGAAGGATCAAAATATGAAGAAGGGAGGAAACGAGGTTGAGAACTCACCAGAAAAATGAGAATAGTTGGAGAACTCGACAAGCAGTGCCGATCTCTTTTGCGACCAAGATGTCCAGCCAACATTCGACAGCGGCTGTCGCGACTACACTTGCTGAATGTATGCGTCCAGTGATGAGGATTTCGTCAAAATTGTAAACAAAGCCTAGGAATTGAAAATCTTACCTCGGTTGGAAATGGTCACCGCCGCCGGAGAAGACGGTGATCGACTTGATGCTCACCACTGGAGAAGGAACCCGTAGATCAGAGCTTACCATGTCCTCAGCGACAGCGATGCTCAAAAAGTCGCAGTCGTACCAAACGTACGGTGGTGACGATAGTACCAACATCCGAAAGGGAGAGCGCAACAAAAAAATGGAAGAGAGCAAAGGTAAATGAGGGAAATGAGAAAGAAAAAGAGAAAGAAAGAATACATAGAGACATCAAAAATTTTGAAGAAGGAAAAGGGAAAGGAAAAAAACCTAGTTATCTGCTGGTAATGAGCGCCAATTTTTTGGCACATGCGGCAAAGTAAAAAAAAGTTGTGGGAAATAAAATTTAAGACAATACTTTAAAAGTGTTGTATAATTATTTACGATTTCTAAAAGTATTGTATTTAGCAGTAAATGAATGTTATAGATTCTACAACATTCAGGAAACGCTATAAATAGATATTTTTATAGCACTGCAGAAAGAATGCTATTGTTGATAACATTCTACAGCGGGGACACTTGAACGCTATAGAAAAACTGCTATTATAGGCCATATTTGTTGTAGTGTGGATCCATACCTATTTTCAAGGCGTCCCAAAGATACATGTATTTCGGCCAAGTCCAGTGGTAGCAAATTGGAACAAAGATGACAGGTAATTTCAATCCTATGCTTGCCTTCTAGTACTCCCTATCGGACTTATCTTTAGCAAATGTTCTCAAAATTTCATCGCATACATATATTTGGTACATACGTGATTCGTTCAATAAAGTCACTGCATGTGACGCGATTCAAAATCGAATTCCTCATTTCGTTATGTTTTGTATGGACTATCAATCCTATACAACGCATCGAGCCGTCGTACAACCGATCGCAACGATCCTCCGCAACGCCTTGCATTTGAATTCGCCACCCAACTATTTTCGAAGTCTGGCTATGCAACTTATCTCGATACAATTTTCTTTGTTGACTTGCAAATGCATCAACATTCAGGACTACGTCCGCTAGGTTACTTACCTAGACACCGTGCCTAAATTCTCCTGACGCAAATTTAAATTGACATTGCTCAAAGGCCACAATCTATCTGACACAAAATTTTACATCGAGGCGACAGTGCTTAAGACAACAATTGCTTTGACTCAAAGTCTCTACGATGCATCTTACGTTCAATTCCTAATGAGTAGGAATTCACTAGCCAAATTCCCAACTTATCCGTCTCGTAACATCGAACATAATTTTGATTCACGCAAGCTCAATTGCAAGGTGAATCCAAATCTTACGACATAACTCGTAAGTTATTCTCTTATCCTCTCTCGTGCATAGCACGATTCTCGCAATTGCCTATCCGAATCACCAAGTTCGTTGGTGAATTTCTAGTTTGATCGTGGACCAACATAACCATTGAAGCACTCATCCGAAGAATACTCAAAATCTAACTATATCATTCTCAATCAAAAGCCGTTCCAACAATTCTCGATCGCCTAGACTTATCATCAACATGTACTACATTTTCTTTCTCGATGCAATTTCATATACAACATCGCATGGGTCATCTTATGGGTCTGCAACATTCAATTTGATTTGGTGGTCAAGTCTTCTAGGGTCAGCTACCCCGAAGCTACACTCGATAATTATGGATCATCACCGAAGGACAGTTTACTACGAACAATGCTATATCTTATTTTGGAGCCAAATCACGTTCCGACAATTTCTATGCGACTACCCAATTTCGGATAAAACCATTTCTATCGGCGCAATCTGATACACAACTATCCTTCGAGTAAAGTCATGCACTACCGTCAATGATTCTGAAATTTACGAAATATCTACTCGCATTGAGTTCGAGTCTATCTTATTTGCAGTAGACACATGAGATACTATACGCATCGAACAATCATCGATGACTTATAGTCTCGTCTTGATCAATCATAAATTTTATGATCAACCAGTTCGTTCATTCTTGTATTGTTATTTAAAAAATTTTGATAGCGCGAGGCACACTCCATTTTATATTCTCATATCGTGCTTACGTTTCCTTACATATCGATCTCGATATGTCGTATCAATTTCGATAGTGTAAGGGTCAACTTTGATTCTATTTTAACATCGATAACTTGCATTGCATACGTCTAAGTTCTCCCCAAACATTTACGTACATCTCGAATCGTTTCTCGATTCGTTGCATTCCGTTATACTTCGATCGTGTAACCAAGTTACCGATTTTTCGACGTCGTGCCCTCGAGTCATGCAGTCGTGCCCTCTAAGTTTCATATGATTTCGTTGTGCTCACAGTGAGTCTTGTCTCGACATAACCTACTATCTTTCTTAGGCGCGGCTATCCGAATCAACCAATGTTTTTATCAAAATCGCAAGTCGTACGATTCAATTATACTTTGCATCGGCTAACATTTCTATCGAGATTGCAAGTCATGTAATTTGATTATAAATTGTATCGCCCAACATTTCTATTGAGATCACAAGTCGTGTGACTTGTTTGTAAGTTCAAGTTTTCCTTTCCCATCGATCTGATTATTGCTTCAAGGCATAATCGTTTCGCTAGTCTCGAACGTCCGACCGACTTATAATTTCCGTCCGACATATCATTCATTGATATGAGTCCCGAATTATTATTCCAACTGATTATCGAAGAACACTTGCATTAATATACTTTCATACAAATTTCCAATCGAGTCTCGGTACTCTCCCGTCCGTTGCGGACAAACCTTTCACAATTCTCACAACGCGTCGATGCAATTCATCGCACAATTAGTATATCATATACCACTTAGAATCGAGTCATCCATCACATACGGGGTATAGCATATACCACTCGAAAATCAAGTCATTTTCCTCGTATTATACTCAGTATGAACCAACAATCTCTTCCGACTCACAATTTCTGCAGTGATCATGCTTGATCACAATCGTAACTTTGATTAAATCAAAATCTGACACAACTCGGCCAATGTTTTCATTTGCCAACACAAGTTCGATGTGCAACCGAACGATTTGTTTCTATCGATTTATGATTTCAGTTCCTTCCGTTGCATCTTGTGCAACAATTTATTTCAAATATCCTTGCACTCCGTGCAGCAATTACTTTGACATGCGTTGTACCATGTGCAACAATTTACTTCTGATACATATTGCACATTGTGCAATAATTTATCTCCGACATTCATTGCACCTTGTACAAGGATTTATTTTCGACTTTTGTTGTATCTCGTGAAATAATTTATTCCTGACATTCAAAGTCAATGCCCAAATCCATTCAACACCTTCGATATTGACTTCTCACTTTCATTACAATGCACTTTCACAATCAACTCGTTGCACATACTGCAATGCATTATTTAAGTTTTCGTATTGGTGCAACCAATATTCACAACCCGTTGTACTTCATGCATCGTTTTATTTCTCATTCAACATGTTACATTGCAACAACAATATCTCAATCGTATTCAATGCACTTGCAGCAACTAACATTTCATGGCTCGTGCATTCAATGCAACGAAATGTTTCACGACTTTCTTCGCAACATCAAGTAAATTCGACGTACTTACGGCAATGTTACCCAACTTTGTATTAGACTTATTGTATGGAACATCCAGTATAGCATCAAGTAGAGTCAAATGTGATTTCGATTTGGTGGTGGGCAACTATTTGGAATTGAAATAAAGAAAACATCCTGAGGAAATTGAGACTAGAGCTTTGATACAAATCTGTCACGTCCCGACCCAGAAAATTGCTTCGTCTTCGCATCGATTTATCCGAATCATCGTCCTTGCTGGGGCATGATGCCGTACGAGTCTGGAGTTGCACTCATACAAGACAAGATGACAAGTTCTCAAATGGTTATCTTTGATTTGGTGTTAACAACGAACGGAAACAGAGTATACGAAACAATTCTCTTTATTGATACATGAACAAAGATTACAAAGGCTTTCAATAGCCCAACTGAATTTGCCATATTGGCTACAACACTCAGGTTCTCTCTTGCCCACAAAGCATTTCATCATTCCATACATCATGCCTTCTATATCTCGGCCGCATCAATCCTGTTGCAAGTCTAAGCGTCAATGCGATCGCACGCATCAAATGCTACGGCATTCCATGCCTCTACACAATCAAGCGAAGCTTCGCCACGAGTAATCCATTTCCTGCACCTTGCATGAAAGCTGGTGGGGGATCAGTACGTTCGTCCTCGCATTTACTGATGAAAAGACCCACTTTCTAAAACGACATTTAGTGTTTATGTTGAATCATGTAACTTAGCTTATGATCTTGCTATATTCTCCTTAGGGTCGATTTCATGGCATATTCGAAAGCGTAAAGCATGTTATCATGGCAAGCATGTTATTCGAATTGAATAAGTAAGTAGGCAAGCAATTTCATGTTTGTTTAATGGTACGACTTCTTACCAAGTCGACGCACTCGCCCTTGCACTGACGTAAGGTGAATACGCCACATTCCTTCTCTGTCATGTTAAAAGTGCTCACTATGTAGGATCTTATGTGTGCAGGACACATACATGCCTACACTTTCAACCCATCATTCCTTAACTATATGAAGGTCTTGGCGTATCCGCGCTGGAATGGACTAAAGACGTTTCTTTTTTCTTTCTTTTCTCTCTTTCTTTTCTTTCTTTCTTTTCTTTCTTTCTTTTCTTTATTTCCTTTCTTTCTTTCTCGAATTTGGGTAGCCGGCGCCTCTTGTAGTGGGTTGCTGTCCCAATTACGGAGATCTATCGCTGTATACCATCATTTACGGCTTTGCACATCTTGCTAAGCGGTCGCTAATCGTCTTACAGATGTGCGTCTATCAAAGATTATATCCCTCCTAGGCCGAACGGTCCCGGTGCCCCGGTGCAGCCCATTCAGAGGGAACATTTCGTGCACGAAAGATTATCTCAATTATCTTAAGTCCATTCCATTCGACCATGCAACACACTATTATTCAAACAACCAAACATAGTCTTGAGTCTGAGACTCAGACTTTATCATATCGTATTTCTTCCATTTACTTTCTATGTTCTTATATTTCATACTTTGTTTCAATGTTCAATGGCATCATGCCTCAACTCAATGTGCGTCAACCGAACGACCCGAAGGTCCCGAACACCTTTCGAGGCATCATGCCACATCTGACAGTCCTGTCACATTCATGCCACAACTGTATTCTTTCGCAACGAAGCCATCTTTTATGACCTTGTGCACGTAGGCACGTTTCGATACATTTATTATCTTTCCTTCGCATCGTACACTTGCTGCACGCATCGAAGCCGTATTTCCATGTTCTATACCTTAGTGTTCAATGTACATGGCTCGTGCACTAGGGCACTCGCCTAAATTTTTATTCAATGTGCAGGCCTTTCTAACTCGTGCACGAAGGCACGGAATGGCTCGTGCACGAAGGCACTCGCCGAATACAGTTATCCCATATTCTTGTCGTTTTCGTAGCAAGGTGCTCACCTTTACGATATCCAATGTTCCATAGCGACTCGTGCATTTGATGCACGTTTTATTTCAATTGTTCTAACTAGTGTTCGACACACACTATGATTTATCTTCCGATCGGATCATGCCCGTGGCGTCGATAGGTTAACTTAGCATACAATAATACATTCTTACTTAGGCATGAAGGAGTAAAAAGAAGAGTCAATCCTCCCAACTTAAACCGATACGCCTTGTTGTTTGTCGAGCCGATGCAGCTCGATTTCATAACTTTGTTGCACGACAAAATCCTCTGACTTAGCCATTCGGACACTTCTTGTTTTATTGAACTACTCGATCGATTCTGGCTAACCGTGTCCAAGTCCTAGCCCATTGCAAGGCGGTGATTTGGGTTTTACGGACCCGTTGTGAATGAGGTAAAACTTTGACCTCTAATATTTTAGCGTAAATGGATAGCCTGCACATGTAACCAACTAAAATCAATACTTGCATCGATTCGGACTTGTGCCTTGGTCGATTCGATTTCTTAGAATTCTTCGAGCCGACTCAACGCACTTATCCTTCGGGCAATGCGGCGCTTCACATCGATTCAACTCGATTCATTCTTTGGGACGATACAACTCTTCGCATCGACTTAGTTCGATGCCTTGCTCGGGACAACGTAACTCTCGTATCGATTCGTATCGATACATTTCATTCGGTTAACATGACTCGTTGAGTCAACATCTCAGCGTAATGCGTCGTGTAGAGTGGGGCATTACAATCAATGCCTTGGTGAAGTACCCCTATCAAGTGTTGCTGCGGAACAATTTTAGCAATGTCGGAAGGTGCTTCACGAGTGGGATGCAAATATTCAATGACATGCTGATGGGGTCGTTCCGAACGTGGCCAGGAAGATGGTACTGGGCATGGCCTTTGAAGCATTGTTGTTACTACTTTAATACATAGATGTTAATTATATATATATATATATATATATATATATATATATATATATATATATATATATATATATATATATTTGAATCATTGGATGTTGAAGTTGATCCAATGGTTCAAATTAAAACCAAAATTAAAGTATATATATATATATATATATATATATATATATATATATATATATATATATATATATATATATATACTTTAATTTTGGTTTTAATTTGAACCATTGGATCAACATCAACATCCAATGATTCAGATTTAACACACACACATATATATTAAAGCCGAAATCAAAGTATATATATATATATATATATATATATATATATATATATATATATATATATATATATATATATATATATATAACAAACGTCTTAAGTTCTTTGTATGAGTGAGGAGTGATGTACAAGTGGGTTTTTTTAAAAAAATTTCTTCTTTGAAACAAAGTTGACGGATGTTAGTAGAAAAAGTACTAAAATAATATTTTTGGTATTATCAAGATAACAATTTTTATTTGATAGATTGGGCTTTGGCAGTGAACTCCGACTTTTGACAAAATAAAAATATACAATATTCAGATTCAGATCCCAAATATCAATATATCGAATGTACGTTATAAAAAGATGAAGATGGTCATTTACAGCATTTGAATGTGTTTTGTAAAAAGATGGAGATGGTCATTTACAGCGTTTGAATATGTGTTGTTAAAAAATGGAGAGGGACATTTACAACATTCGAATGCGAGTTGTAAAAAGATGGAGATAGATCATTTACAGCTTTCGAATGTGCATTCTAAAAAGATGGATATGGTCATTTACAGCGTTCGAATACACATTGTAAAAGATAGGGTCATTTATGGCATGGCCTTTTATATCACCAAAATGTATGCCGTGAATGATCATTTACAACATGCTTTGCGTGCATGAAATGATCATTTTCCTTGTAGTGGGCCACTTCTTATCACCTCTATATTGCCACTCTAGCTAAGGGACAATTTGGCTCGTGAAGGGACATTTACAACATTCGAATGCGAGTTATAAAAAGATGGAGATAAATCATTTACAGCGTTCGAATGTGCATTCTAAAAAGATGGATATGGTCATTTACAGCGTTCGAATACACATTGTAAAAGATAGGGTCATTTATGGCATGGCCTTTTATAGCACCAAAATGTATGTCGTGAATGATCATTTACAGCATGCTTTGCGTGCATGAAATGATCATTTTCCTTGTAGTGGGCCACTTCTTATCACCTCTATATTGCCACTCTAGCTAAGGGACAATTTGGCTCATGAAACTCACCTCACTTTAGTCCGTTTAGTGGGGATACAAACCCACCTCGGATGTGTCACACCCCACTCCCGTAGGAGCAATCGTCCTCACTAAGGCATGATGCCGAGTGAGCCTAGATTGTGCTCTCACAAGACAGGTTTTATAACGGCCGATTATAAGCTAAGCGACGGGGTCGTCGCATAGAAGTCCTAAGCAGAAATATTGAATAATAGCAGCAAAAATTTAAAGCAAAACATAAGTCATTCAAAATGCTCTTTATTGATATTGAAACAAATATTACAATGTGGCGCGAGGCCAAGATTACATTCACTCAAGCTCACTCTTCTCACATTACAAGTCACTCTGCTCTCTCTCATCTCTCAATACAATTTGAGTAGGCCAGCGGAAGCTTCGGATAAGCGATGTCCATACATTATGTCCCGTATAAGTCCAAACTCCATACAACTGCACGCCTCGAAATGCCAAGGAAACTCCATACCTCGATGCATCCAAGCGAGCTCCGCGCCATCGAGCTTCTACCTATTCCTGTACATGAAAATTGTGTGGGTGTCAGTACTCAACTATACTGCTGGAGTGAGCTCCTCGTCCACCCATACAAAACCAACGCGTTCATTTTACTTTGTGCAATATAATCCTTTTTTTTATTGTCTTTCTACTCTTGTCTTAGGTTCGATTTTAGGACGTAGAATCTCGGCCTATTTGTGTTTCTAGACCATCACCGTGTTATCGTATCGATAACTTCCTTATCCTTGTCTCTAGACCATTTCCGTGCTTGCAACGTAAACTTATCAAGTCATGCTTGCATTTTAGCCCGTACTCAAAAACGCAACTACACGATAGTACCCAAATTTCCATGTGACCGTGCTACAAGTCCATTGTGCTAACATCGTGATCGTATCCTAAACTCTATTCGTGGGTCCATATTGAGGCCGTGCCTCGCAACTCAGTGTGACTTAACCAACTTTGCCCTACTGCACTACCTAACTTAAACAAGAAATGACTCAAATCCAACTTGTGCAACTCCATGCCAACAACTTAAGACTCGATGCCACATCTAGTGCCGAAGTACGGTGTCTGCGTTGTAGCTAAATCTTAGGCACATATATTTTGTTCTGCTCGTGCACACATTTAACTCGACTTATTGATACCGTGCACACAATACTCGACTCAATCCAAGGACATATACGCGGATCGTCGCTATTATACCGACTCATCTATATAAAGGGTCACTGTCATCACAAGCCATACCGGGACATAGCTAGGTATAGGATGGACCAGCCAAAGCAAGCAGCGATCCCCAATGACCATCCATCGAATACCTGGTTGCCTGCAGCATCAGCTGAATCTGTTCCTCCTAGGCCAGAACGAACCTGTAGTCCCAGGTTGTTGTTCCGAGGAAACAATTGCCCTTGTCGACAAGTTGTCCAAATGACCATGCAAGACTCGACTTTAACTAACATCTTACACAATCATTCTTCTTCTAGTATTACCATCTCTTGTTCAAGACTTCTAGCATTTAAGACCGCCTCGACGACCCATGGTCGTGAGTATTCTTCCATATTGCCCTATCATTTTTACTCAACTCAGGAATGCCTTATTCGATAGCCCTTTTTCCAAACTCAATTGAATCAACCGTGGCTCGTGAAATAAAACACTAAGTTCGTGACATCGTGCCTTAAGCCAACTTATGTTCTATGCGACACTACCACCCAACTCATACTCCATATGACGAGCTTTGAGATCGTAGGGCTTTGTGGCTATACCCAGTCGTCGAACTCGTAGGACCGTGCTTGCTACAACTCCGATAGCCTAACATAACTTTGGCTAACTTAATCGTGCAACAACTTGACGAGCAAAGACTGTGTCAAGACTTACATCGTGGGAACATGCCTTGCACGCGTTCGACTTTGAACAACCAAGTTCTTTGGGTGTCTAGACTTATGCCACAAGCCGTGCGACGTCGGCGAGCAAAGGCTATGCCAAGCCTCAAATGCTGGAACCGTGCATGCTTTATCAAGCACTTATGCGAACGATACCTATGACTTCGGCTAATTCATAGCTTTGTGGCGAAGACAAACTTTCCTTCTTCCAAGCCACGGAATGAAGGACCGAGTGTCATTTTGAAAGCCATTGTGCAACACTTCTAAGTTGACCGTGGGACCTTTTTCCATGTTCTAACTCAGTTTGACCCAAGTTGTGATTATTCCCTTAGCTATATGGATTCGTCTCTTTTATTATCAAGCTTAATTGTGCATTTGAAAACTTTTATTTTATTAGTGCGAAGGTCAAGCTGAGGCAAGTTCACCGAAGCCACCCACCTGAGCGAGGAGTCGCCTCGATCGAGCGGGTCTTCGAGTAGCCGTTGCATGGCTAAGTCCGAACGTCGTTGGTATTTTGATTCCTCCGATTGACTAAGTGGGACAGGGCACTACATCATACAGCACTCAGAAAAAGTTTCGTCCTCGAAACTAACTGAGTACTTACTCATCGACTCATCACTTTATCCAACATTCAATAACTTTTGCACACACTACTCCTATGTGTTTCTTCAATCCGAGTAACGATCGTACTACCCTCAATCTTCTTCTTGAAACCCTCAATACCCTTCCTTTCCTTTAGTCTCATTTTGAACTCAACATATCACTTAGTTAGATCATGCACATATTTCAGGCGTCTCCAAAATACATACATTTCAACCAAGCCTCGTGATAGAGAATTCCGCTATTTCCACTCGAGTCGGATCGTGCACATATTCGGGCGTCCCTGATGTATATGCATTTCAGCCAAGGCTCATGAGTGGTATTCTTATACTCTTGAATCATTCTATTCATCAACACCAACATCCAAACTAATCAATCCTCAAGATCACTCGTACCGATGCTAACTCTTGCAACATGGACGTCTCGCCTAACCGCTAGGCCATCTTTCCAGGCTAAAGTCAATTGTCAGTATTGGAATCACAGTTCCCAAACAATAATATCAACAATAACCCCATTCTAAGGTCAAACCAAAGTTGATAGTACGGGATTTTCTACCCAAGCTCGCATCACTCCAGTTTCTAAACTTGGAGCATAGATTGTTCCTATTTCCATTCGCAACGTTTAGTCCAGGGGTCCGAGTAATTCAGCAAAGCCATCCTACTATAAGTTCTGCTCAACCAAGTCTTTTGCATACCACTATCGCACGTCCAAACTAGCAATTTGTATAGTCTCTCTCTTTGAACACACTTGATATGATCTACATATCCAAGTCAAGTTCACTACGAGACACGATTTGTTACTAGACCATAATTTTTATTACATATTCCCTAAGTCGTTTACCATAATTTACGTATTCGATCACGAGGTCGTCTAGCATAACAATATGTCACACCCCAATCTCACGCAAGTCCGACTATCCATGCTTGGACATGAAACCACTATGCATTCTCGCAGGATAATCATTCTCATCTGGACGTAACTCTTACTTTGAGTCTAGACTGGTTCATTCTTGATACGCAGATTGGATCTACTCAATTCTCATGTTTACTCAATCCTCAATCACAAGTCCGAACAATCCTCAAATTTACCTTCGCAACAAACCATAAGTCAAAGCATACAAATTGCCACGCCCTAATTTTTCGAGTTCGATCATTCCCGTGACATGAATCACCATGTCAGCGCTTACACAGAATGATCACTCCAAATTTGATGTAACGCATGTGCAAGGCTGGTGTTGCGCTCGTACAAGACAAGAACGTCGACATTGTGGCTATCGTCGAAGCAATCAAGATACTTTTCTTTTATCCAAACATTCCTTTTCAATCAAAATCCTAATTATAGCATCCATCAGAATAATAACACTTGTACGATCATCATTCCTCGAATTAGAGTACCCCTGAGTTATCGCATATCGATCTTTGATACGCCTTAATACCATCGATGATATGCATAACCTGACGATCTTCATGTGCAACAAATTTTGAGTCGTACGACTAATGCTACTATTCGAACAGGATAATCTCCTCGATATTCAAGATCAAATTTGATCATTATCCTCCGAACTAGTACATGATCAATCCGTTCATAGCCTAAAATCATGTATGCACATTCGTCTATATCTTAAGTCATCAAGCAACATCTTTCCTCAATTGATGTTGTCTTATGCTAACACAAGTTATCGAGTAACATCTATCCCAATTCCTTATAGTCATTCTCAATATTCGAATCATTCCCATACACGCTATCATCCGATCGTGCTAACTTTTCATATACGATTCATATTAATTTTCTCTATCAAGTCATATGTTCGATACACCTTAACTTTTTTTCGATTCAGTTTCACCTACTCAATCATTTTGCATTTCATACTTGCACAATCACAATCTCGTATGCGTCATCCTTAGTTTGTTCGATTCATCTTATTAAACTTCAAGACTACACTTTTACTCAATAATACTCGATCTAAGGCTTTACATACTCGTCGCTTGCTGATAGACTCATTGGAACCCCGCATCCTCAATCAACCAACATCCTCGAGGCTATCCCATACACCACTCAGGGATGAAGTCATTTGACAAATCCTCAAAACTATCATTCGATTCACAGTCGACTACTTCGAATCTCTATTCGAATCATTCCTCAAATTCCAAGCACGCTCAACTATATCGCATCGATGATAACATCGTCGTTCAATAGCATCCATATCGATAGTTATCCCATTTACTCAATCGGTTCCAACACATTTTTGTCCGACACAAGTTGAATCCCGAACCTAACTTTTGCTAAGGTCGACGCAATTTGGTGTATGTGCCCAGCCCGACTTAGCCAATCGTGCTTTAATTGAAGTTAACTTTTGTTCAACCAAATCTTCTTTCATACGATTTTGCAAAATATATAGACTTATTGTATGGACATTCCATGGGACATTTGAGAGAGAGCGCACCAACGATATCGATTGTAGAACATTAGAGTTTGTGGAACATCATCGAAATGAAAGAATTCAATCGAAAGTCCAAGGACATAAAGCCGTGCTCTGATACAATTTTGTCACGTGCCGTTCCCGTAGCAGCGATCGTCCTCGCTAAGTCATGATGTCGCGTGAGCCTAGATTGTGCTCACGCAAGGCAGGTTTCATAACGGCCGATTACAGGCTGAGTGACGGGATCGTCGCACAAAAGTCCCAAGCAGAAACATTGAATAATAGCAGCAGAAATTTAAAGCAAAACACAAGTCATTCAAAATGCTCTTTATTGATATTGAAACAAAGATTACAATATGGCGCGAGGCCAAGATTACAATCACTCAAGCTCACTCTTCTCACATTACAAGTCACTCTGCTCTCTCTCTCTCATCTCTCAGTACAATTTGAGTAGGCCAGCAAAAGCTTCGGATAGGCGATGTCCATACATTATGTTCCGTATAAGTCTAGACTCCATGCGGCCGCGTGCCTCGAAACGTCAATGAGACTCCATGCATCAATACATCCAAGCGAGCTCCGCGCCAACGAGCTTCTATCTGTTCCTGCACATGAAAACTGTGTGGGTGTCAGTACTCAACTGTACTGGTGGAGTGAGCTCCTCGCCCAACCATACAAAACCAACACGTTTATTTTACTTTGTGCAATATAACCCTTTTTGATTGTCTTTCTACTCTTGCCTTAGGTTCGATTTTAGGACATAGACTCTCGGCCTATTTGTGTCTCTAGACCATCACCGTGCTATCACAACGATAACTTCCTTATCCTTGCCTCTAGACCATTCCCGTGCTTACAACGTAAACTTATCAAGTCGTGCTTGCCTTTCGGCCCATACTCAGAAACGTAACTACATGATAGTATCCAAATTTCCATGTGAACGTGCTAAAAGTCCATTGTGCTAACATCGTGATCGTATCATAAACTCTATTCATGGGTCCATATTGCAGCCGTGTCTCGCAACTCAGTATGACTTAACCAACTTTACCCTACTGTACTACATGACTTAAACACGAAACGACTCAAATCCAATTTGTGCAACTCTATGCTAACAACTTAAGACTCGATGCCACATCTCGTACCGAAGCACGGTGTCTGCGCTGTAGCCAAATCTTAGGTTCAAATATTGTGTTCTGATCGTGCACACATTCAACTCGACTTATTAATATCGTGCACACAATACTCGACTCAATCCAAAGGCATATAAGTGGATCGTCGCTATTATGCCGACTCATCTATTTGAAGGGTCACTGGCATCACAAGCCATACCTGGACATAGCTAGGTAGCGAGCCCCAATGACCGTCCATCGAATAGCTGGTTGCCTGCAGCATTAGCTATACCTGTTCCTCCTAGGCCGGAATGATCCTGTGGCCCCAGGTTGTCATTTCGAGGAAACAATCGTCCTTGTCGACAAGTTGTCCAAATGACCATGTAAGACTCGACTCTAACTAATGTCTTACACAATCATTCTTCTTCTAGTATTATCAGCTCTTCAAGACCAAGTTCAAGACTTCTAGTATTTGAGACCGCCTCGACGACCCATGGTCGTGAGTATTCTTCTATGTTGCCCTATCATTTTTGCTTAACTCAAGAATGCCTTATTCGATAGTCCTTTCTCCAAACTTAATTGAATCAACCATGGCTCGTGCAATAAAATACTTAGTCCGCGACATCGTGCCTTAAGCCAACTTATGTTCTATGTGACACTATCGCCCAACTCATACTCTATATGATGAGCTTTGAGACCGTAGGACTTTGTGGCTATACCCAGCCGTAGAACTCGTGGACTGTGCTTGCTACTACTCCGATAGCCTAACATAACTATGCCTAACTTAATCGTGCAACAACTTGACGAGCAAAGACTGTGTCGAGCCTTGCATCGTGGGAACGTATCATGCACGCGTTCGACTTTAAACAACCAAGTTCTTTGGGTGCTTAGACTTATGCCACAAGCCGTGCGATACAACTTAACCTATGGGGCGAGCAAAGGCTATGCCATGCCTCAAAATCTGGAACTGTGCATGCTTTATCAAGCATTTATGCGGACGACGCCTATGACTTTGGCTAATTCATAGCTTTGTGGCGAAGACCAACTTTCCTTCTCCCAAGCCACGAGACGGAGGACCGAGTGTCATTTTTGAAAGCAATCGTGCAACACTTCTAAGCGGACCGTAGGACCTTTTTCTATGTTCTAACTCAGTTTGACCCAAGTTTGGATTATTTCCTTAGCTGTGTGGATTCGTCTCTTTTATTATCAAGCCTACTTGTGCATTTAAAAACTTTCATTTTATTAGTGCGAAGGCCAAGCTGAGGTAAGTTCATCGAAGCCACCCCCTTGAGCGAGGAGTCGCTTTGACCGAGCGGGTCTTCGAGTAGCCGTTGCATGGCTAAGTCCGAACACCGTTGGCATTTTGATTCCTCCGATTGACTGAGTGGGACGGGGCACTACAGGATGTTTGGTTACACTTTGCTAAAATTAAAAAATATTCTGATATGATGGCTCATGCATTTCTTGGCTGCTTCATTATTGCCAAAACGGCTTTAGAAAAAAAAGTGGAAATGAGTTGATATTTACACTATTCTTCCAAATTCATAGTTCAAAAGTCCTTTTGGCTATGTTTACCTCTATACCTACCTTTTTCACTACTGTTAGGATGCTTATAATCGAAAAACCTGCTCTCGTCCTAATTTTTTTTTCCTATTTTATCAGAAATGGCATATTTTTCTAAAGTTTTTTTGGCGATTTCGAATACCTTTCGTAGATCTTGCCTTGTACATACATAATCAAGTATTTCGACATATGTTTAATTTTGACAATTTTGTGTTTAAATACATTATTGAGTGTTTTAAACAGATTCTCTAATTTATGTCTCAAGGATCGGACCTATTTTGTGTCGTGTTTTTTTGATACTATTGGATTTATTGCCTTATTTTCTAATACTATTGAAAATTTCTCTAATGTCAAATTTTAAATTATACTACACTTGGTCTTTGTGTCTCGATTTATCTTATTAAGAACAGATACTTCAAAGAAACTATTGTTGCTTTTTGTTGCTAAGCTAGCATTGACGAGGAAAGAAAATTTTGGATGAACGCTTCTTTATATGTTGCTCGAAGTGCTCCATGTGACTATCTTTTCTGTATCTGGTACCCTCAGCGATGAGGTTGATTTGGTGGATCTGATCAGTTGATGATCTCTTTTTTTTCTTTTCTTCCTCTCTATTTGCCTTTTAGCGGGTAAGCTATCAAGGAGGTAATGATTAGGGAGGATCTTCTGCGTAGAAGACGCCATCTGAGTTGTCACAACTGTTTAGGCAGGTTGTTTAACCGCTTGTCCTGGTTGAGGCGCTGATTGGACGTTCGTTGCTGTAGGAGCTTCGCATGAGGACTTTAAGGATCCTCGAGTGTGATTGTTAGCATTTATGACTGTTCATCTGGACGACTTGATCACAGGAGACCTAGCAAGCACGAGCGTTTAGGACAACCTGTCGTTTGAATGGTGCAGTTATGTAACGCGAGTGCTATAAACGGGAGACTTAAATCAGGTAACACTATCTTTGATCAATGCATGGCACTGGCCATGATTTAGAGAGAATCTCCAGTTTGAATGGGGCAGTTATTGTGCACACAGTATAAACGTGGTGTTGAACCTTTCAGCCATTAAAAACAGGATTTAAGGTAATCTGGTTCGGAGTGCGAACCAGCTGTTGATGATCCGATTTAAGGTACGAACCAGCTGTTGATGATTGTCACGACCCGCACCCGTTTTTCGGACTCGAGCTCATGAACAAGCCAGCTACGTATCGAGCGGACTCCAGCCCGTCTCGAGTACGTATAAGCTGTCAAGGTCATGGGTATTATGTCTAATCTAAACTATATCTCAATCCACATGAATCATATAAAACAAGGATGAACAAGTATGGGTCATGGTTTGCAGCCCATTAACATATTGTTCGATTAGACTCCAAGAATGATATGAGTCTATAAATAAACAGAGTATATCATGGTATGGAATATAAAGTACGAGAAGATAATAAAGAATATCACAACCAAATACCTGTATCATATATCGCAATCCTCTACCATCCTGCTCTGCTAACTAACTCCATGCAGTCGCTAAACCTGAAGAGATCATCAGGTCCTCAGAGGACTAGCAAGATACATAATATACAAGCCAACATGTAACAGTAAAAAGAAGCAAGAAACAATCAAGGTATCCAACGAGACTAAATGAACCAAGATACAAGATTTAAACACGAGGATCCTAAGACACTGGCATGCCATACTAGAAATGGCTGGCTATAAATTGCAGTCAAGGCAAGTACTCACAATCTATAGTATCTCAATCGCTGTCAAGGCAAGTACACACAACCAAGACGATAGCCAATCCTAGTATAAAATCCTATAGACCATAGTCAAGGTAAGTACTCATAATCTATAGAATGTCAAAGTCAATTCCCACTCAAGTCATGTCAAGTCAAGTCAAGTTATAATCAAGTCGAGAAAATCGTGGTGTGGGACTAGACGACTCTATCAAGCAATACGTATGAGACTAACACAGTGTAACAGATATAAATGTCATAACAGAAGGGAACAAGAATGTGCAGACAAGTAGAATCATGTAAAGTGAAACTATAACAGAAAAAGTGCACTAGACATGAAATAAAGCAATCACGAATGTAAGAAAAGAACCACAGCGAGATGATGAACATGCAGATAAATTATACTGTATAAGTTGACAAGGTATACTTGCCTGGGGGTTGCACAGAGAACCAACAATGTATCGCCAATCACAAGTCAGAAAGTCCAAGTCATCACGACTGTCTCCGAAAGCAGAAATAAACGTTACCAACATTCTCAGAATAGTCAAATTAGCTAGGATTGCCTGTCCTTAAGTCCAATTCTGGACACAGGAGCAAAACGGTAATTTCGAGCAAAAACGATGTCCGCCGTTGGACCCGCTTTGCACCGAAAAGCGTGCCAGAGTCAATGGTCTCTAAAGTCGTGAAACTACATGTCTACAGATCCGGTTTTTCGATACGAACCCAACGGTATGTCCAATTTTGGATTCCGAGGAGCCGTGCACAAAATCGCAAGTTGAGTGGGACCGTGGGGCCCGCAAAACGACGTACGATTCAACTGTCTCAGAATTGGACCAAACTTGACATACAGGACCAGAAAAATGATACTGTTCTGCTGGCGTAAGTTTCGTCATGATCCGAGATGCACACACAAAGTTATGACTGAAATTTGCATCGCACGGATACGGGACAATTCCGACGGATACGCATTTGATACGACGCGCACACACATCCAAATCAAGTTCCGTCAGTTCCCACACGTCCACTTTTACTTCCCGCTCCTGTCGGAGTCAGCGGTACGCGACGAGGTGGGCCAGTTTGACGGGACGCACCCGTATCGAAAAAATCCTATTATTTGAAAACCAGTTTTTCTTAATTTTTTGGAAGTTGAATAATTTCTAGTAGCTACTCTAATTGTTTGGCAAGGAAAGAAGACCCAACAGGTTGTCAAGGTTTAACACATAATATAGCCCAACATCTAAAGAAAGATAAATGTTACAAGGACTCAAATGAGAGTTTAATCGGCTAGTGGCCCATATGTATGCATAGTTACTTACAGTAACCACATGTGTTGGTTGCTATTGTTGATGCTATGGTAAATAACCAAAGAGGTGGGGGCTATTTGCAATTTGGCCAATACTACTCTGGGGTTGTTTGGTTCGTGGTAGGTCTTCGAAAGTGTGAAAGTGTCACTTACATCATGTTGAGTTTCTTTGCACTTGCAGTAAGTGGCACTTTCCAAAATGTGTTTGGATGGAGTATTTTTTGTCTGGTGAAAGTGGAAGAAAAATGAGTTCGTTGTTTGGATGGTTGTTGAAAGTGGATGATGGAGTTGGAAACATGGTAACCATAATTAATTAGTTACCAGAATTAAATTAATTATGATAATTAAATTAATTACCATGATTAAACAGATTAAATTGCAATTAATTTTTGGGTTTAATTAAACATATAATTAGTAATGTAAATTTTTTAAAATGTAAACAAAAAATTTCAAAAAATGCCAAAAAAAAAATGTATGGAAGAACCTACCACCGCCTGTGTATTCTTTTTAGGCATGTATTCTTTTTAGGTTGTTTTACAACCCACCGCCTCCTCTTCTTCCTACCAACTCCACACAAATGCCACCGCTCCTCTTCTTCCTTCGCCTCCTCTTCTTCTTACCAACTACACACAACCCACCGCCTCCTCTTCTTCCTTCTCCTCCTCTCCACTCTCCCGCTCAACAGCACGAACCCCTACGAGAAGGAGACCCTCTTCCAAGTGTTGGACTCCATGTCCTCCGACAGGGGCTGGAGGTCCTCCAACCCAGATCCGCGCACTCCAGGCTCCTCCTGGCCTAGCCTCGAGTGCAAACAAGCAGCGGACGACCTCCTCCACGTCACGAGGCTCGACTTCGGAACCCAGACCAGGCCTACCTGACTATTTTTAGACGTCGTCCGGACCACCACGGCCACCGCCCACCATGCTCAAGCTGAACCACCACCGCGTGGCTCGTTGAGGTCCGGAGGTCTGAACTGGCGCGTGGTCGTCCACTTGCAGCCCACCTCCCTCACTTTTGTGATGTAGGTGGAGAGCAGGAAAATAATGGGGGACAGGAACTCGTGTTGTCAGAAATTCTTCAACTGCTGCAGTATTACACGACGAACCAAACATTAAAAGTGTTGTGAGCTCCGCTCACTTGCTGCAGAAACTCCCACCTCCCGACCACCTTCTGCCTACCAAACAGCCCCTAAATGTGCTGAGCATGATTCCTACGTGAATAGTGAAGGAAAAGGTGTTGCTTGTTGATGTTCTATTTATTCTTTTTATGTGGTAGGTTTGACAAGTAAAAAAATAACAAGCTTTGGCATCGAATGAGGAATCAATAATTAGCTAATTGCTCAACTAATTCCAGAATTCCTCATTTTTCCTATCAAATGCTCTCAAAGCATGCACGGACTACAATGTACATACATAGAAACGCTAGAAATTCTGGGAGAGAGATTTCTCACCATTTGGAGATGGACTGCTTTGTGCACGCAATGTGTATGGCAAGTCTTCCGATCCGGCTGCACTTCGGCAGATCACTCGAGCACTGTCATGGCAGATGCTACGACAACGTCGAGTGCGGTGGTCAGGAAGTTACGGAGTGGCCGGTGAGGACTACTGCCGACGAGCAGGCTCGCGCTTGGTTGCACCCGCAGTGGGCGGTTCTGCCCGATGCCCGACGTCGGTCCCTAGAAAGTCGGAGCCGCGAGATCACATGGCAATCCCCGTTGGCCAAGGCTTGCGCACAGAAGCACGGCTACGGCATTGCCATGGCCGCTCCCCATTATCAACGCTCGACTGGTCGGCGAGGGGCTCGCACCATGCTGCCATGGATGATCGGAGGGAAAACAAGGCTGCACGCGCGGCGATTGGTGAGACGAGGAGGCTCGTCCTGGCCGCACAGGGTGGTTGCGCTGGGAACTCCGTCATGGCGCGGCGGCAGCGCGGGATACTCCGGGGCTCGGCGGTGCTCGCGGTCGCCGCGAGAGCAGTACTCGGCCCGGGTTAGTGGCCAGGGGTGTAGCCATGATCGATACAGATGAGATGGATGAGAAGAAAGCAATGGACGGCTAGGGTTTTGGTGTGTTCGTGCTTCTCCTCTCAACCTCTTTTATACCACATCGAGTTTTGCTAGGCTCTATATTCGAATGGGCTCGGTTTGCTCCTGGGTTAGGCCGAGTGGGAAAGGAAACTTGCTGGGCTCCTACAGGGTTGTGGGCCCCAAATTAATATTTGATAATAAATCTTTTTTTCTTTTCCATAAACTGTCATTCAAAGTATTATATAAAGCAAGGTTACAGTGAGATTTAAGTGAAAGATTTGGGTCGCCAAATCGTGCTCTATTCGGATAGCAAAAGTACCCCGAACACAAAGACTTGTATCCTTGTACAAGGGTGTGGTTTGATGGGTGTTAGGTGTCCCAGGTAAGTACGATCCTTACTGACAACACGTTTTTCCACCCTATTAGTTTCAGAGGATATTGCACTTGAAGAGTTAAATGAAAAATAAGGATCCATGTACCCTATGCCAAGTGGGATATATCTAGTATTATGGTTACCAAAGTTCCAAATTATCCATCTCAACAATATAGCATGACAAAATAGTAATCAATAATGCATCACAGATTCACATAAATGTTTTCACCCTCTTTGATGCAGATCATGAGTGCTCAGGGTCGGTTGGTGTATGACTCCAATTAAGATTAGAATATGCTACCATATTCTGAACTATTGTGATGATCTTACAATACTCCTAATTCCTAACTATTATTATCCATACTATTCTCGACACTACCATCAACATTCAAATTTATCTATGCAAATGTGCTAACAAGTTCATCAAGAATGTTTGCATAGTATAGTCAGACAACAAAGATAAATCAAGAAACTTGATAATGTCGATTTATATGCATCTTGAGCATCTAATACTAACCAAGTATCAGATTGCTTCTAGAGCCCTATCAATTTAGCAGAGGAATACTATAATTTGAAAACACCAGAGTACATCATATTTTAAGGTTAAACTCATTAAATCCTAATCCAACCTTCTCAATTCTCAAACACACACATTCACCAACATTTCTTTGCCACAAATCCTAGTCGTCTAGTACTTCGAAACTCAACTATGGCTAGAGTCATCTACCGTAATAATTAACTAAATAATCATTTATAAAAATCGTAAAATCTCCATTTAAATCAATTAAATAAAATAAAAATATTTCAAAATTTTCCGGGAAGGGGTGCTACAAATCTACCCACCTTAAAAATAATTTCGTCCTCGAAATTCTAATTTGTAATTATTCTTAAAATTCAAGAAGAAAGTCTACCTTAACCTTAATCTCCTCAAATTTAATTTCTCACAAATATTTTATAACCAAGAATATTTGAGGACTTCTACCCACCTTTGGTCACACTACTCCCTTGAAACACAGGTCACTAAAATCATATAATCTTCTAACTAGTAACTAAAAATTCTACCAAGACTATCTAGGACATATGGTACCTATAATCCCTCATATATATAAACAACCAATATTCAATAGTCAAGCCATATTATACTATAAATTAAGAATTTCTGATAAATCCTAGATAGCACGATCATTCGTCACCCCGAAATAAAAGGGACGAGAATCATTGGCACAGGAAGCAATGAAGTATTGTCACGACCCGGTCCCCAAATACTTGGGTCGAATCGGATCATGCCCAGCCTGCACCGTTGATGAGACGGCGACAGTAAGCTGTAATCCATATGCAGGTGATCAACAACATTTGAAATTAAATTTGCCACAACATTTATTTAAACGATAATTAAAATTTGTTCTGTTACAAGATTCATAACTTGAAACAACAAAGAAACAACTAAACTCTCAACGAAAATAGCATCTATGGAGACGCCACAACATCCTCCTCAGGTGGAAGTACCGCCGGGTACAAATCAGGGTCATAATAGTTATTGATCAGCATCTCCAGGTCATCAGTAGTACCTACGGTTATCCAGTCAAGAAAGGAGCAAAGTACAATTTATGCAAACTTTAACAATTAAAATGACAATTAATATCATGCACTTTTAAACAGTTTTTAAAGATAAAACAGTTTTGAAATACAGTACAGTGATATGAATAGGTAATGAATATGACCGGATTGGGTTACAGTAGTATCCTAGCGATACAGTATGGCTTGTCCCCGTGTGAAGAGGGGAAAGCTAACACAGTCAGTTATCCTAATTTTGGATTTGGTCATATCCACTACTCTACTCCTCCAGTCCCCAACAGTACGGTCAGTACTCTCGAAAGAGTTCGTGTATAACAGTGGTTTAAAATTGCAATGAAATGATTGTTAAAATAATCGTAAATCCACATAAATGTACTTGCCTTAAATTTCCTAAGTTGGACGAGATTGGTCCTTCGGAATTTGAACAGTCACCCTCTTTCTTGAAATCCTACATTCCGGAAATTATGTCTCAGAACCACAACTCTAGAATCTAGTTACAATCTCTAGATTTTGTTTCCTAGTAAATTTTAATCTTGTATTAATCAACACAATCAAAACACGCTTTTCTAGTGCGTTACAATTTAGGAAATCCAAATTTATGTTTTATTCCGGAAAACTTGTTTTTATCAATTTATTGGGAAAAAGTTAGTATTTTATAATTATACATTTAAATATATTTTTCTTTTCTTTAAGTGAGAAAATCATGAATTTCTAACTAATAATTAATAATAATGTTAATTAATTCTACACGTTCACAATCCCAGCAAATCCACAGCTAATTCCTACTTATTACAAATTACAAAAATAGATAAATGGGCTTATGCCCTTACATTCCCAAGAAAAAATAAGAGAAAATTTTGTTAGTCTTTGTAAATTACCTACATAATAATAACTAGTAATTTTAATTTAAGAATAAAAATAGAATGAGTCTCAGAACTGGTCCAATCTTTATTTACAGCTACTCTGCCTCAACGTCCGGACAAACCGGTGCGTTTGCATTTCACTGGGGCCCATATACCGATAAGGTCGTCGCCCAAATAAATCCAAAACAAATAATATTCTTTTCCGAAATTCATTTTAAAATTTTATAATCAAATTTTTATAGAAATTTTGGCAGCATTCCCTCTATTTTCGGGATAACCCAAAACTGGGAAATGCGCCGATTTTCCTGAAAAATGATCTCAACCAACAAAATTCCCAAGTCCACCGATACTAAGGAATTTCCCGAGCCAACATGAATTAAGGAATTCCCACATAACAAAATACTAAGAAAACCAACAGAATCATAATCCAAATAACATTGGCTAACCACAGCATCCGAAATATTTTCGGAAAACCAAATTTTTCCACAGAACTCTTTCCAAAGAGTTCACATAAAAATCACAGAACCCAAAATCAGAGGACAATTGTCCGAAACCAGAAACATAGCCAAAAAACCGAATTTTCAAAAGAAAATTCTCGGACCAGATTTCATCATAGACCAAAAGAACTACGGGACTAACAGAAGTTACCGAAAAACGAAGGAATCCGAAGTGATGCCTCGGACTCGGAACACTGACAGAGTGCATGGGCACGCCTAGGACCGGATCCGACAGAAACAGCACTTTGGAAAAACCACGCAGAGAGTGGTCCAAGTCGGGATCGTCCTGAAGACTCGCGAGCGGAGTCGAACAGGGGCGCGGGAGGCCAGACGCGGGCTGTCGGAGGCCAGAAAAACCGTGCAGGGGGTCTGCCGGCAGGCTGGCCGGAGGGGCGGCCGGCTAGGTCGGCGTCTGGCTCGCAGGGAGTGGCGGCGAGTGATGTGCCGTACTCAGGTCGGCCGGGAGGAGGGCCGCGCGGGATCGGCTCGACGGGGATGGATCTCCGTCTCGAGTTCCAGAAACTAGGGCACAGGTTTGGGGATTTGGGAGTTTGTTGGTGATGGTGAATGGAAGGATGGGAGAGGGCTAAATAGGGGAGGAGAAGAGGGGTTACCGGATCTTGAAGGGTCGACGGAGGTTACAGAAGAGGAAGGGGATGAGCCGGCGGTTGAGGGAGCGGCCAAACCGATGGCCATCGGTTCCAAATGAAGAGAATGGTTTTCTCTTCAAACTTAAGTTTCCAATTTAATGAGTTAAGAGAGAGAAATGGGCTGTAATGGTGAAAAATATAAACTTGATGGGTTTGTGTTAGAAAATGGGTTATTGGGTTTGGATTTGGCTACAAATGATGGGCTCTAAACCATGGCTAATGAAACAATAAATTTAAGTATCCTCTTTCTTAAGAAAAGTTAAAATTTATTAACTTCTAAAAATTAATTTTAAAAATATTTTTGAGTTCAAAATTTGGGTTCGTGTCTGGCCAGACAAACAAAAATCCAATTTCATTATTTTGAAAATAATTTTCTATTGATAATAATCGGATAAAATATTAATTTAACAAACACGAAATTTTAATAATTTAGAAAAACAACAAAAATTGATTTTTTTTCGGGTTTTGACTAAAATTTTCAGAATTAAAATAATTAACTAATTAAAATAATGAACTAAAATTACGGGTTTCACAACCTTCCCTCCTTAGAAAATTTCGTCCTCGAAATTTCAAGGATCAGGGCCGGGGTACAATCAACACTTAGCCTTAAACAAAATGAACTTTAAACTAGCAGGCACGATCGGAATTATCAAAATATGATCTGAAATGGGACGGAAAAGTTTGGAGTATTCAAATCATTTTAGGCACGAGAAAGTACCTAGGTACCTCCAGGATCATAGAATAGGCGAGAACTAAAAGAGGTTACGAGAGAAAACAAGAAAAGAGTGGAGGTCGACATTTTATTTAAAAAGGCAGAAGATGATGGAATCTTCTAAGATGAGAAACCTAAATGTCCCATCAAATTGAAATAGGGTACAAAAATTTGTGACTCAGGAAGAATTGAAAAGTTGTACGATGGTAGGATACTAAAGATGATTAAAATGATAATAAATGTAATCGAGTGAAATATTTCCAATGAGGGCCGAGTGATGATCAACGAGGATGGAAAGTATGTCGTTTCACCGCTCAACGGTCAGAAGATAGGATATGCGGGAAAAGACCTACAAGATAACAACCTATAGCTTCCAAATTAAATCTGTAACTAGATGATAATAATAATGAATGAATAAATACATAAGGTATAGGAATATATATGTATGCAGCGTACCAAGGTTGAACAGAAAAGAGGTCGAGGTAGTCGAGCTTGATTTGATCCTAATAAATTTTTAGGACGACCAAGTAGAATTTTGTAGGAAATCTGTTATCTCTAGTTGTGACAAAAGATTTCTGGAAATGAAGACAACCGCTAGAAATATAAATCCTCTAATCAGGCGAAAGTCAGAATGATTTGATAGTGCAAAAGGTAACCATGATATGAATGTAGTCTGAATAGTATTCGGGAACCAAATATGTTTGAAGTCACTTTGTCTCAAATCCATGCCTCGCCAGAGTGCACCTGACTGCAGTGAATTTTTTTGACCCAATAACTTGAATAATTTTAGGTGACCGAGTACTCTTTTAACTTTATCCATTCCATGACTAAGCAACAAAGATGAACAACATGGTGTATTTAGAACATAGTCACGATAATATCCGAAAATCTATGAACACCCGAAATCACTTCAACTTTAGAGTCTTTTGCCTCGCCAGTGCGCAACTGGCTGCAGTAAACTCGCAGTTTTCATAATTCAGGCAAATCACTACAACGCACATGTGCGAAATTGTATTAGGTTATTGGATATTTTCTCAGCTGTGTCCATGAAAATTTCAAAGAAGTTTTCCTGAAATTCAAACGAGTTCTAAAGTTCTATTCATGATAGGAAACAGGTATTGATGTATGTTCTACTGGTTTCAAGAAAATTTATCAGGATAAATATGTGTTCCAGTAACTCTTGAGAATTAAGAGATTTGATTTTTGAGGAAATAGATCAAGCTTGAGTATGGCCAATTGAGTTGGACGCAGGATAAGGTAGAAAAATCAGAGTTTTGGGTTGAGTTGAAGAAGTTAATGAGAACATTCCCGATAAATCACTTAAAGGATACAGACGTGTACCAAAATTATTTGAAGAAATAATTTCTTATCTAAGGAAAGTTTTAAGAATGTGATAGGGAGTAGGGTTGACGTAAAAGAAGTATGTCTTTATGGATTTCGGAAAATCTGGTTAAAATGATTTAGTAGAGCCAACAGGGAAATGACTCAACAATTTTAAAAGAAGATTTTTCTAATAAGATGGAATCAATTCTCTGACCGTTCGTACTTCACGGTACTCAAGCATTGAGTTAAAATACTGCCTAAGCTTTGGATTGATCAAGAAGTTGCATAGAGAGTGTAGGGTTTCAAGTTGAGTGGGGAAAATCAACAAAAATATTTGGAATAACCTAGGAGATAACAATCAAATTTTGAGGTTATTTTGAAAATATCTTCTCTAGGGGAATCATGAACTAATTAGGCTGAACCAATTCTTGAGGTTTATGATTCCAGAAGGATTTGGTTTAGGATTCGCTCCAAGGAAGTCAATTTAAAATTTAGATCAAGTTTGGGTACACAAATCATAAAAGTTTCTCCGGTAGACAAGAGTTATTAAAGTTTAGAACTCTAGATAGAGAATGAGTCTGGATTCCCGTTAAAAATAGAAAAGATTGATCACTAGTGGAGAAGTTAAAAGATCTGCTGACGAAGGAGATTAAGGAGTTCTAGTAATGGTCCATAATTAGCAAAAGTATAGATCCTAAGGGATGCTAAAAGTTTGTTAAAAATATGGGAATGAGATCATCCCTAAAATCACGGGATACTAAAAGGTACAAAATCTAGGAAAAACATATGTAGTAACATATACTATCATACAGTCGGCCTAAACTGGTCAGGGTCCAAATCACTCCTTATGCCATCATCAATTCTAATTGTTATAGGTACCAACTAATGTTTGGGTAATCCAAATTCTACCCTTCCAATTCTTAATCACCAACATATCCTGATAAATATCGCCTTTCATTCCTCCTTATTTACAATTTCAGCAATTGTATCGTAGGAGAGAGACTTTGGGAAAGATTTCTACCATAAGTGTGTAAACAAGAATTTTATTCATAAAGGAGAATTACAACAAGACTCTCATGATTATTCTAAGGACATTCAGTTACAACTTCTTATAACAATAGGTAATGGCAGTTCTAGGTACTAGTCCTCATGGCTCTGGCTCTTGTATGAGCAGTCTCCAATCGCCTCATCTTCTTCTATGATCCTCGAGTCTGTATCATGCCTTCCTACAGTGAGTGTAGGAGGCAAGGCTTGCTCGATAGGAAGAGAGTCCCTAGGTTGCAGCGTAGCAGGTGTTGCTGGGATAGGTGCTCTGGTATAATGGACAGATAAGAGGCAGTTCTTTACCCGATGTTCAGTGGATCCACATGCCAAACATTGTCCCAATCTATTGCGGCAACTAACGGCCTGATGACCAGACCTCTTGCAGTAGTCACAAGCCAATAGCCTCTTACGACAAGTCTGCCGAAAAATAGGGTACTTGATGGGACCCAAATATCTTCTAGATTCAGGAGTATACCTTCTAGGGTGAGGTTTCGTACTAACTCGGTTTAAGATAGCTAAGGCTACGTCATTGACATTATTCATAACATCCCTCGTAATATCTATCAGTTTCTGCTGGGCCTCGGCTTGGGCCTTCTGACCTTCAAGTACACCTCGCAGCAGGCTTGCAAGGTCAGAGGAGTTATCGGGCACTGAGGCCACAGCTTGAGCAGCTACTGCTGCAGTGACCTGCACCTCAGCCCGAGAATAGGTAGGGTCTGCCGCTTGATCTGCAGTTCCAGAAGTGGCGCCAGGTGCTGGTGGTTCATGGGGCCGATCGGTCAACTACAAGGATGGGGGTTCTGGTTGTACTGGGGAAGATGGGGTGCGATCGGGAGATGGCACCGCATCACCAGCAGGGGTGGTCGTTCCCTTGGTCATATTCTGGAAAATATAGGTTGCAATACATAAGCAAGGTAGCCTACCAGTCTATATCAATCAAAAATATTTAATAATAAAATATTTCGTTCCTATGTCGTGACAAATTGATGTTCTAGTGTTCTAGTTGTTTCTAGATAGGTTTTCCTAAGTTGTTGTTGTTGTAGACCTGCATGGGCCACCACTAAAAACATGTCACGACCCGGTCCCCAAATACTTGGGTCGAATCAGATCATGCCCAGCCTGCACCGTTGATAAGACGGCGACAGTAAGCTATAATCCATATGCAGGTGATCAACAACATTTGAAATTAAATTTGCCACAACATTTATTTAAACGATAATTAAAATTTGTTCTGTTACAAGATTCATAACTTGAAACAACAAAGAAACAACTAAACTCTCAACGAAAATAGCATCTATGGAGACGCCACAACATCCTCCTCAGGTGGAAGTACCGCCGGGTACAAATCAGGGTCATAATAGTTATTGATCAGCATCTCCAGGTCATCAGTAGTACCTACGGTTATCCAGTCAGGAAAGGAGCAAAGTACAATTTATGCAAACTTTAACAATTAAAATGACAATTAATATCATGCACTTTTAAACAGTTTTTAAAGATAAAACAGTTTTGAAATACAGTACAGTGATATGAATAGGTAATGAATATGACCGGATTGGGTTACAGTAGTATCCTAGCGATACGGTATGGCTTGTCCCCGTGTGAAGAGGGGAAAGCTAACACAGTCAGTTATCCTAATTTTGGATTTGGTCATATCCACTACTCTACTCCCCCAGTCCCCAACAGTACGGTCAGTACTCTCGAAAGAGTTCGTGTATAACAGTGGTTTAAAATTGCAATGAAATGATTGTTAAAATAATCGTAAATCCACATAAATGTACTTGCCTTAAATTTCCTAAGTTGGACGAGATTGGTCCTTCGGAATTTGAACAGTCACCCTCTTCCTTGAAATCCTACATTCCGGAAATTATGTCTCAGAACCACAACTCTAGAATCTAGTTACAATCTCTAGATTTTGTTTCCTAGTAAATTTTAATCTTGTATTAATCAACACAATCAAAACACGCTTTTCTAGTGCGTTACAATATAGGAAATCAAAATTTATGTTTTATTCCGGAAAACTTGTTTTTATCAATTTATTGGAAAAAAGTTAGTATTTTATAATTATACATTTAAATATATTTTTCTTTTCTTTAAGTGAGAAAATCATTAATTTCTAACTAATAATTAATAATAATGTTAATTAATTCTACACGTTCACAATCCCAGCAAATCCACAGCTAATTCCTACTTATTACAAATTACAAAAATAGATAAATGGGCTTATGCCCTTACATTCCCAAGAAAAAATAAGAGAAAATTTTGTTAGTCTTTGTAAATTACCTACATAATAATAACTAATAATTTTAATTTAAGAATAAAAATAGAATGAGTCTCAGAACTGGTCCAATCTTCATTTACAGCTACTCTGCCTCAACGTCCGGACAAACCGGTGCGTTTGCATTTCACTGGGGCCCATATACTGATAAGGTCGTCGCCCAAATAAATCCAAAACAAATAATATTCTTTTCCGAAATTCATTTTAAAATTTTATAATCAAATTTTTATAGAAATTTCGGCAGCATTCCCTCTATTTTCGGGATAACCCAAAACTGGAAAATGCGCCGATTTTCCTGAAAAATGATCTCAACCAACAAAATTCCCAAGTCCACCGATACTAAGGAATTTCCCGAGCCAACATGAATTAAGGAATTCCCACATAACAAAATACTAAGAAAACCAACAGAATCATAATCCAAATAACATTGGCTAACCACAGCATCCGAAATATTTTCGAAAAACCAAATTTTTCCACAGAACTCTTTCCAAAGAGTTCACGTAAAAATCACAGAACCCAAAATCAGAGGACAATTGTCCGAAACCAGAAACATAGCCGAAAAACCGAATTTTCAAAAAAAAATTCCCGGACCAGATTTCATCATAGACCAAAAGAACTACGGGACTAACAGAAGTTACCGAAAAACGAAGGAATCCGAAGTGATGCCTCGGACTCGGAACACTGACAGAGTGCACGGGCACGCCTAGGACCGAATCCGACAGAAACAGCACTTTGGAAAAACCACGCAGAGAGTGGTCCAAGTCGGGATCGTCTTGAAGACTCGCGAGCGGAGTCGAACAGGGGCGCGGGAGGCCGGACGCGGGCTGTCGGAGGCCAGAAAAACCGCGCAGGGGGTCTGCCGGCAGGCTGGCCGGAGGGGCGGCCGGCTAGGTCGGCGTCTGGTTCGCAGGGAGTGGCGGCGAGTGATGCGCCGTACTCAGGTCGGCCGAGAGGAGGGACGCGCGGGATCGGCTCGACGGGGATGGATCTCCGTCTCGAGTTCCAGAAACTAGGGCACGGGTTTGGGGATTTGGGAGTTTGTTGGTGATGGTGAATGGAAGGATGGGAGAGGGTTAAATAGGAGAGGAGAAGAGGGGTTACCGGATCTTGAAGGGTCGACGGAGGTTACAGAAGAGGAAGGGAATGAGCCGGCGGTTGAGGGAGCGGCCAAACCGATGGCCATCGGTTCCAAATGAAGAGAATGGTTTTCTCTTCAAACTTAAGTTTCCAATTTAATGAGTTAAGAGAGAGAGAAATGGGCTGTAATGGTGAAAAATATAAACTTGATGGGTTTGTGTTAGAAAATGGGCTATTGGGTTCGGATTTGGCTACAAATGATGGGCTCTAAACCATGGCTAATGAAACAATAAATTTAAGTATCCTCTTTCATTATTTTAAGAAAAGTTAAAATTTATTAACTTCTAAAAATTAATTTTAAAAATATTTTTGAGTTCAAAATTTGGGTTCGTGTCTGGCCAGACAAACAAAAATCCAATTTTATTATTTTGAAAATAATTTTCTATTGATAATAATCGGATAAAATATTAATTTAACAAACACGAAATTTTAATAATTTAGAAAAACAACAAAAATTGATTTTTTTTCGGGTTTTGACTAAAATTTTCAGAATTAAAATAATTAACTAATTAAAATAATGAACTAAAATTACGGGTTTCACAAGTATAATTGAGAGCAAATATAGAGTTTTCATGGACGTGGAGAATTTCTAGGAGAATTTTCAAGGCAGAGTGGATTGAGATTTCTAAGGGTTTAGTCAGATGCGCAGGCTCGTACCAGTACAGTTACGTAACCGGTATGATATGCTCTGACCTGCATGGGCCACCACAAAAACTTGTCACGACCTGCACCCGTTTTTCGGACTCGAGCTCGTGAACATGCCAGCTACGTATCGAGCGGACTCCAGCCCGTCTCGAGTACGTATAAGCTGTCAAGGTCATGGGTATCATGTCTAATCTAAACTATATCTCAATCCACATGAATCATATAAAACAAGGATGAACAAGTATGGGTCATGGTCTGCAGCCCATTAACATATTGTTCGATTAGACTCCAAGAATGATATGAGTCTATAAATAAGCAGAGTATATCACGGTATGGAATATAAAGTATGAGAAGATAATAAAGAATATCACAACCAAATACCTGTATCATACATCGCAATCCTCTACCATCCTGCTCTGCTAACTAACTCCATGCAGTCGCTAAACCTGAAGAGATCATCAGGTCCTCAGAGGACTAGCAAGATACATAATATACAAGCCAACATGTAACAGTAAAAAGAAGCAAGAAACAATCAAGGTATCCAACGAGACTAAATGAACCAAGACACAAGATCTAAACACGAGGATCCTAAGACACTGGCATGCCATACTAGAAATGGCTGGCTATAAACTGCAGTCAAGGCAATTACTCACAATCTATAGTATCTCAATTGCTGTCAAGGCAAGTACACACAACCAAGACGATAGCCAATCCTAGTATAAAATCCTATAGACCATAGTCAAGGTAAGTACTCATAATCTATAGAATGTCAAAGTCAAGTCCCACTCAAGTCATGTCAAGTCAAGTTATAATCAAGTCGAGAAAATCGTGGTGTGGGACTAGACGACTCTATCAAGCAATACGTATGAGACTAACACAGTGTAACAGATATAAATGTCATAACAGAAGGGAACAAGAATGTGCAGACAACTAGAATCATGCAAAGTGAAACTATAACAGAAAAAGTACACTAGACATGAAATAAAGCAATCACGAATGTAAGAAAAGAACCACAGCGAGATGATGAACATGCAGATAAATTATACTGTACAAGTTGACAAGGTATACTTGCGTGGGGGTTGCACAGAGAACCAACAATGTATCGCCAATCACAAGTCAGAAAGTCCAAGTCATTACGACTATCTCCGAAAGCTGAAATAAACGTTACCAACATTCTCAGAATAGTCAAATTAGCTAGGATTGTCTGTCCTTAAGTCAAATTCTAGACACAGGGGCAAAACGACAATTTTGAGCAAAAACGATGTCCGCCGTTGGACCCGCTTTGCACCGAAAAGCGTGCCAGAGTCAATGGTCTCTAAAGTCGTGAAACTACATGTCTACAGATCCAATTTTTCGATATGAACCCAACGGTATGTCCAATTTTGGATTCCGAGGGGTCGTGCACAAAATCGCCCGTTGAGTGGGACCGTGGGACCCGCAAAACGACGTACGATTCAACTGTCTCAGAATTGGACCAAACTTGACATACAGGACCAGAAAAATGATACGGTCCTGCTGGCGTAAGTTTCGTCATGATCCGAGGTGCACACACAAAGTTATGGCTGAAATTTGTATCGCACGGATACGGGACAATTCCGACGGATACGCGTTTGGATACGACGCGCACACTGCCCGCTCCTGTCGGAGTCAGCGGTACGCGACGAGGTGGGCCAGTTTGACGGGACGCACCCGTATCGAAAAAATCCTATTATTTGAAAACCAGTTTTTCTTAATTTTTTGGAAGTTGAATAATTTCTAGTAGCTACTCTAATTGTTTGGCAAGGAAAGAAGACCCAACAGGTTGTCATGGTTTAACACATAATATGGCCCAACATCTAAAGAAAGATAAATGTTACAAGGACTCAAATGAGAGTTTAATCGGCTAGTGGCCCATATGTATGCATAGTTACTTACAGTAACCACATGTGTTGGTTGCTATTGTTGATGCTATGGTAAATAACCAAAGAGGTGGGGGCTATTTGCAATTTGGCCAATACTACTTAAATGTGCTGAGCATGATTCCTACGTGAATAGTGAAGGAAAAGGTGTTGCTTGTTGATGTTCTATTTATTCTTTTTATGTGGTAGGTTTGACAAGTAAAAAAATAACAAGCTTTGGCATCGAATGAGGAATCAATAATTAGCTAATTGCTCAACTAATTCCAGAATTCCTCATTTTTCCTATCAAATGCTCTCAAAGCATGCACGGACTACAATGTACATACATAGAAACGCTAGAAATTCTGGGAGAGAGATTTCTCACCATTTGGAGATGGACTGCTTTGTGCACGCAATGTGTATGGCAAGTCTTCCGATCCGGCTGCACTTCGGCGGACCACTCGAGCACTGTCATGGCAGATGCTACGACAACGTCGAGTGCGGTGGTCAGGAAGTTACGGAGTGGCCGGTGAGGACTACTGCCGACGAGCAGGCTCGCGCTTGGTTGCACCCGCAGTGGGCGGTTCTGCCCGATGCCCAACGTCGGTCCCTAGAAAGTCGGAGCCGCGAGATCACATGGCAATCCCCGTTGGCCAAGGCTTGCGCACAGAAGCACGGCTACGGCATTGCCATGGCCGCTCCCCATTATCAACGCTCGACTGGTCGGCGAGGGGCTCGCACCATGCTGCCATGGATGATCGGAGGGAAAACAAGGCTGCACGCGCGGCGATTGGTGAGACGAGGAGGCTCGTCCTGGCCGCACAGGGTGGTTGCGCTGGGAACTCCGTCATGGCGCGGCGGCAGCGCGGGATACTCCGGGGCTCGGCGGTGCTCGCGGTCGCCGCGAGAGCAGTACTCGGCCCGGGTTAGTGGCCAGGGGTGTAGCCATGATCGATACAGATGAGATGGATGAGAAGAAAGCAATGGACGGCTAGGGTTTTGGTGTGTTCGTGCTTCTCCTCTCTCAACCTCTTTTATACCACATCGAGTTTTGCTAGGCTCTATATTCGAATGGGCTCGGTTTGCTCCTGGGTTAGGCCGAGTGGGAAAGGAAACTTGCTGGGCTCCTACAGGGTTGTGGGCCCCAAATTAATATTAGATAATAAACCTCTTTTTCTTTTCCAAAAACTGTCATTCAAAGTATTATATAAAGCAAGGTTACAGTGAGATTTAAGTGAAAGATTTGGGTCGCCAAATCGTGCTCTATTCGGATAGCAAAAGTACCCCGAACACAAAGACTTGTATCCTTGTACAAGGGTGTGGTTCGATGGGTGTTAGGTGTCCCAGGTAAGTACGGTCCTTACTGACAACACGTTTTTCCACCCTATTAGTTTCAGAGGATATTGCACTTGAAGAGTTAAATGAAAAATAAGGATCCATGTACCCTATGCCAAGTGGGATATATCTAGTATTATGGTTACCAAAGTTCCAAATTATCCATCTCAACAATATAGCATGACAAAATAGTAATCAATAATGCATCACGGATTCACATAAATGTTTTCACCCCCTTTGATGCAGATCATGAGTGCTCAGGGTCGGTTGGTGTATGACTCCAATTAAGATTAGAATATGCTACCATATTCTGAACTATTGTGATGATCTTACAATACTCCTAATTCCTAACTATTATTATCCATACTATTCTCGACACTACCATCAACATTCAAATTTATCTATGCAAATGTGCTAACAAGTTCATCAAGAATGTTTGCATAGTATAGTCAGACAACAAAGATAAATCAAGAAACTTGATAATGTCGATTTATATGCATCTTGAGCATCTAATACTAACCAAGTATCAGATTGCTTCTAGAGCCCTATCAATTTAGCAGAGGAATACTATAATTTGAAAACACCAGAGTACATCATATTTTAAGGTTAAACTCATTAAATCCTAATCCAACCTTCTCAATTCTCAAACACACACATTCACCAACATTTCTTTGCCACAAATCTTAGTCGTCTAGTACTTCGAAACTCAACTATGGCTAGAGTCATCTACCGTAATAATTAACTAAATAATCATTTATAAAAATCATAAAATCTCCATTTAAATCAAATAAATGTTTGCCATTAAAATTGTTTGATTGAAAACTTTAATACAAACAGAACAGTGTTACAATGTAGGACTTAGACGTAGTCCTAGGAGTACACTTTTGTTTAAGCTGGGTCCTTAGTGCCAATGGAGCGAGTGGTAATGCGTTGACTCCGTTGACCGGCTGACGACGGTTATCGGTTCTCTGAAGGCGTGGATTGCTCTGGGTGCTGGAGCTTGCTGAGAGGAGGAAGACGTTGAGTGTCTGTATCTGCCTCTCTGGTGATTCCTCGTATGTTCGTTGTGGATTCTGTCTATTGTCCGTGGGTGAGAAGGAGATGATCCCTCTATTTATAGTTTTGCAGGCTGGCTGCTCATGCGCGCATGTAGGATGCGCCGGTGTGTGGGGACGCCACGTGGAAGTTGCCGATGGGGGCGCACGGATGATGCGCCCTGATTGGGAGGTTGAACTCTTCATACTGCTGTTGTGAGCCGGCACGTAGCAGAGGAGAAGATCTTTCTGTTGCTGAAATCTTGGACGAGTTGAGTCAAAGGACACGTGTCATCGACCCATGGCTCGAAGATCTCGGATTTAGGGGGGCAGTGATCTGGTGAGCTGCGCCTTGGATCTGGGCGCAGGAGGAGACTGCGGCTCATAAACTTTAGGAGTTATAAACCATTTAGGGCGCATGGCTTTTGAGGCGTATGCAGGTGACCTTCCTTCTGTCTTTCGGGATCAGAGATCAGTTTGGGGCGCATGGCTTTTGAGGCGCATGCAAAGCTTCAACCGGAGACTCTTCTTCTGTCTTTAGGGATCAGCGAAGGGTCTGAGGCGCATGGCTTTTGAGGCGCATGCTGGTTTGGACGCATGGCCGTAGAGGCGCATGCGGGTTTGGATGCATGGCCGTAGAGGCGCATGCGGGTTTGGACGCATGGCCGTAGAGGCGCATATGGGTGGCCACGTGGCAGTAGCCGTCGGAATAGAGTCATGATGATGCTGACGTTGCCGAGATTCGTTCTCTGAAAAAGCTGTCAACTGTTCAGACTTTGGGAAGTGTACTGCCAACTCTGGTGTCAGTTCAGCATTTAATGTTTGTGACGTTCGATGGACAGCTGAGTGGGCACATTGGTTGGTGTTCCACTTGGCATGGAGATGTGAGGGCGCATCCTCTGTGATGCGCCGGGTACTATAGGGCGCGTCTGTGTGATGCGCCTGATGCAGGAGGGCGCGTCCGTGTGATGCGCCGTTTGGCTGGCGCATCCAACATGTCCTTTAATGACGCGGCTGTCTCGCTCCTCGAGTGCTATAAATAGCCGTTTGGCTGAATTCGAGGCGTCCGGTTCATCCATTTAATGCAAATTTATTGCACAGAATTCGGAGAGTCATCCACTTGGCACGTGGATTTGATTTGCCCGGCCTATAAATAGTGGCATGGAGAGAAGGTTTGCTCCTCATTCCCTCACGTACTTCCAACATGAACTTGGATATGTGGGTGCATTCTGTTGACGGAGTGCTCCCGAGGGTGAAGATGAGACGTCGTGTTGTCTTCGATGCTCTTGAAGGTGATTGTTACATCCAAAAGACGGAGTCGAGGGCTTCTGAGGCAGGCGGAAGGTGCCTGTTGCATCCAAAGATAAGGATGTTCGGGCCTCGTCTCCGTTATTCCGGAAGAGCCGTAGATCGGAATGGCGGTGCTAGGCTCTCTCTTCCTTCAAAGTGGGTGCAGCCCACTTTGATTGTGTTGAAAGCTCCTTGTGCCATGATTTCGATCACAGTCTTCCTTGGTCTTTGGAGGCTTCTTTCGAAACCTCCCCTGGCCACAGCATTTGCGGTGCTCTTCTCTTCCCTGGTTCCAGCCAGAGGGTTAAATGCTTTGCTTGGCGAAGCACTTATCAGGCGAGCCTGGCTGGAAGAGCGGCACATAACTGGGCTCTGCTCGGCCAGGTGAGCCTGGTTGGAAGAGTTGCACATAACTGAGCTGCTGAAGGGATGCACATAACTGAGCTGGATGCACATAACTGAGCTGCTGAAGAGATGGTAGGATGCGCCTGGCTGGAGGCGCATGACATCTGCTGTGCCTGGCTGACAGCGCATGGTGACTGCTGCGCCTATCGGAAGGCGCATGGTGGTTGATGCGCCTATCTGGAAGGCGCATGGTGGTTGCTACGCCTATCTGGAAGGCGCATGGTGGTTGCTGGATGTAGATCTAGGATCCTTCCTTTGTAGAAATTCTCCTTTGTACCATCTTTTCTAGACATGTAATAGACTTTTATATATAAAATAAAAAGTCCTTCTTCGAATGTCTATGTCTTATTCGATTAGCTGTCTGAGTTCTGGCGCATATAATGCCTGGCGCATGGGCTTTCTGGTTGTGAAATTCCATGCTTCTACAAGACCCCCTTCAAAGTTTTCAAAACTTTTGAATAAATTTTGGAATACTTTGAATAAGAAGCATGGAGGTCAGGGCGCTTGATTTTTGGGCGCATGCTTGTTCGGTCGCATGCTCCTTTTAGTTGATGATGATGACGCCTTGGTAACCCAAAAGATTAATGATGATCTTTTGGTTGTATTTGTTGTTATCTCCTCACGGAACCCGAAGCGACGGCTGAGATTACACGTCATCAGTTCACGCGTGCGACCAAGTCCTATAAATAGGTAAGGGTTGGAGAGAGAGAGAGTTCATCTGCTCTGTGCCTTTGCTTTCTTTAGAGTTTTTTTCTTCAAAACCCTAACTTTTTCTTCTTTGAGAGAATGGCTCCCAAGACTCCTCGCGGCGGTGCCGGCAAGGGGAAGGAGAAAGCGAAGGAGCCTGCGGAAGTTGTAACGGCTGACGTTCCCAGACGGCCTGTCGAAGTTCGGCCAGAGGTGGTCGGTAAGTCTCGTTTTTTCCGTACACCAACGCACATAGACCTTGGGTCTTTAATGATGTGCCGCGGTCTTTGTTCGCCGACGCGCATGGGTTTAGACCCTGATGATGCACCGAGGCTGCTGACGCGCATGGGCTAAAACCCTGATGATGCGCCGAGGCTGCTGACGCGCATGGGCTTAAACCCTGATGATGCGCCGAAGCTCTTCTTGTTGCTTCTAACATTTTTCTGATCTTTGCTAGTGTCGGTAGCAATCCCGCCTTTGAATGAAGTGTTCTTGGAGGCTGTCTTCAACCAGATGGGAGTAGAGTATGATGAGGAAGTGATAAACCCCGCTCAAGAGGCTTTTATGTTGGATCAGCCTCCCGAGAGAATGACCCAAATCCGTGAGCAGCAGTATGGGTTCCTCAAACGGATGATGGAACGTGGTGTTTTAAAATCTTCCACATCTGATAAATTGACCTTCTTGAAGCCTGAGTTCTTATTCGGAGACCGTCTCACTTCTACTGATGCGACGGTGTTGAAGGTCAAGGAGGACTGGTTCTTTACAGTGAATGGGGTGCATATGACTGTCAAGCAACTTGAACGTCAATGGCCTTTGACATCCTTCTGTCGCCTTGTTTCCCAGAGGAAGATGTCTTGGGATCTTACCCCTTCTCAGGGGGGAGCGGTGACTGGCGTCATCCAAATTGATTCTACTTTCGACCGAAGGGATACTTTGACCGCCACACGGTCTGGGTCTTCTTTCACCTGGCGGACTCTACGCCCCGGGAGCCTCTATAGTGACGTACCCATTGATACGTTTGCTTATAGTGCTTTGACTTTTACACATCGTATGCTTTTGGTGGAACGCTCATACCCGAAAGGAGATTTTCGGGTAGAGGGTTGGTGCCATTATGTTTCCAAGTGGGATAAACTGACACTCTGGATCTTGTCGCGGTTTTGGACCGAGCTTCGAGAGATTGGGTTGACTGCCGCGATCCGTGCTACCCAGGCGGGTGTTGATCTCAACAGGCATATGTTCCTCGCACTACTGGAGATGTTTGATGTCCATACCGGGACCTTTTTTACTCCGGTGGGGGAATTAGGGTTCGCACTTCATGAGATGTATGAGGTGTCAAAACTCCCCTGGGGGTCGGAACCCTATGAAGAGTACTTTCCCACCAACGAGGAACTTCAAGTCCTGGGGGACAGGGCTGAGGAGATGACGGCCGTCTTCAAGGAAGTGGCGAGTCATCATTACTATATGCAGAGACGGGATAGGAACGGGACGCAGCCTCATGTGACCGCTTGGAGAGATTATGTCTTTAGACAAGACAAGGAGAATCCCTCACAATTTTCCACTCCACCGGCGCTCTCTCGTAGCGAAGTGTTGTCCGAAATAAGCAGGTTAGGGGAGAAAAATCCTCGAGGAAATGAGGACCAGCAATCAGATGCACGCTCCTACAGCTGCTTCTAGCATCTTGCTTATCGGATGTCACCCAAGGCGGTATTGGCGTCCTACCTGATGATATGGCTCCGGGATTGCGTGTTCGCGGGCGGATCCGGTGCCGTAGAGAGGGTAACCCGAAACTTAATCCTGCCAGCCGTGAAGCTGGTCTTCGGCCGGCGTTTGGCTCTTCTTCCCGCAATGGTATGTAACCTGTAGCGAGGTTTGAGAGAGTTTGCTGGAAATGTGATTCATGACAGAGGTCGAAACAATAACTTCCCGCGCGTCGAACTGCCGTTTCACTATTTGATGGGATGGCTGATTTTGCATCATCCCAGTGTGATGAGTCCTGGCTCGGAAGAAGATTATAAGGCTGGAGATGCACTCCTTCGTCGTTTCAATCGGAGGAGCTGGTCACATACTGGTGTCCCTGTTTGTAGAAAGGTTTTGTCCCGTCTTCAGGGTTGGGAAATTACCAAAGTTGGTCCAATCTACTTGGGCTTTGAGGCCAACGAAGATCTGAGGGATCTGGGCGAAGGTACCACCACTCTGCCTCAATGGGGATTCCGCTGGTTGCAGAGTATCCGGCCGTCTCATCTGGTATACAGGAACAGGGATCAGTGCTACCTGGAACCATATTTGCCAAGCCGCTTTGCGCGACAATTTGGTTATGCCCAGATGATGTTGGATAACCCCAATATTTCTCTGGGGTATATCGGAAGTTTGCTGGATGGTGCACGAGCTTGGCATTACTATAATACCGGATGTACCGGGGCTCGTTTTACGTTGCCCGTCCCAGATCCGCGGTCGCCCATTCTTTACTCAGCCGCCAAATTTTACTGTGTTATGGCTGCTGCGCCCTCCGGATATGACAGGGAAACCAGTCTTATTGCAGGCACCCAGTTAGCGATAACCGGGAACGTGCCGGTGAAGGCCCGATCGCATCGTCCGTCAGGGACAGGACATCAGAGTGCCCCTTCCGCCTCTCAAGCAGAACCCTCGGGCGATCGATCAAAGCGATGTGCAGACGTAGGGATTGAATCTCCTGTACCGAAGAAACAGAAGAAGGCGTCGTCACCGACGGCGTCATCGGATTCAACGTCCGCAGAGGTAAAGGCGTCCCACATAATCTGATTTTGGTTCCACTACTTAAGAGGCTTCATCTTCTCTTGTAGGAACCGTTAAAAAGAAAACCTCGTACCCCAAAGTCAGGTGGGAGCAGGCGAGAAGGGACGGCGGGCTCGTCTGAAGTGCGTATCCCGCCGACCATGATGTCTCCCATGGAGGAAGATCCGGAGGATGCTGTTGACGTGGAGATTCCGGTATCCCCGGATTATGTTAGGAGGGAAACTGAGACAAGCACGCCGTTTCCTGGTGGTGAAGAAGAATGGAGTTCGTCGTCTTCCGATGACGTTGCTCCAGAGCTGCAAGGGCCTGTTGCGGAGGCAACAGAAGTAGTTGAGACAGAGGAGAGGATTGAATCCCCTCTTTATCATGATGAGGGGAGGTCGGTTGCATCATTACCGAGTCCTACCCCGGCTTCAACCGCGGAAGTTGAGGCGGCTACCACTCAGGAGGTAGCGACAGATTCTGTCCCTGTTGAGGGACTCGATGATGAGACCCGTCTGCCAGTCAAGATCGCTGCGACGAGTCAAGAGACAAGTGATAATCTCCCTATTCTGCCAAGGGAGGTATCAACTGTTGATAGGATGTTGGGGGTAGAAGAGGTGGCTGTTGACGTCGGAGGCTCTTCTGGGCTTGAGAAGGGTAAGGGTGTAGAACCCTCTGTAGCTCTTTCTACTTGGGGGACCATCTCGACGCCCGTGCCGGCTCCTTCTGTTGCTTCGGCTCCTCGGGCTAGAAGTCCAGCCCCGGTTGATGAAGAGCCCATTGATGTCGAGGTTCAAGCCTCGCTGGTTGAGGTTGGCGGATCTTCTTCCGGTCCGCAAACTGTAGTAGCTCCTCCAACTCCCGCGATGACGCCGCAGGTCCTGGCGGATGCAGACGAGTATGTGAAATTCCTCGTCGAGGGGGTATACAAAATACTGCAGAAGGGTGTATCTGCTGTGATGAATGCCAATGGGAGTTTTGCGACGGCAAAAGCTCTGGCAATGCCCTGCATCGAGCTGATTCGTATTCACTAAGGCCACGACCATATGGCCGAAATTCTGGAGGCTTCGGTGATTGAGCTGGATGAGCGGCTCGCGGAACTTCAACGCATCCAGCGAAACGACCTCTCTATCCTGATAGATGCGGAGAAGGAGAAGCTGATCGCCGAGATCGAGTCTTCATACCAGGCCACCGTGGGCGTTTGGGAGCGCAAGGTGGCTGAGACTGATGCTGCGATAGAGCAGTTGTCTCAGTCCATGAAGACGACGGTGGAAACTCGAGCTGTATTGGAAGCTAATATCGCGGATATCGACACCCAGATGCGCCGCCTTGAAGACCAACGGGCCCGACTCCAGTTAGAGGTCGAGCGTGTCCGGGCTGAACATGCAGCATTTAAGAAGGATGAGGCGACCTTTACTCAGCGGACTCTGGCCTTGGCGCAGCAACGACAACAGCTTGAGGAGAAGCATGCAAGTGATACTTCCGCTGGGGCCGTTGAATTGATGCGCCGAGAAGCAGAGCGACGAGTCCTGGCAACAGTGGAGGCCCGCGCAGTCGACTTAAAGCTTTGAGTCAAGGAGCTCTCAGCCCATCCTAGGGAGATTCAGGGACCATAGCTTTTTTCCTTTTTCTTTTGTGTTCTTTTGTAACCCTTACTGGGGGGAATGATGTAGTTTCTTGTACTCCTTTTTCAGAAGAATAAAGAAGTCTACAACTTTTTTTTTGTGATGTGTTCATCTTTTGTTGTTTATGAACTTGATGATTTGTGTGGACCTATTATCTTTTGCGCACCTTGGTTTTCAGGTACAGATAATAAGTTTGAAGGAACCATTATGTTTGCTCAGAGGTAATGTGGACATGGCAATCACTGGGTTCGAAATGATAGAATCTCCCTACTCAGAGGTATTATGGACGTGGTAGGAATGATCTTGTGGGATACGCCGAACAACTCAGAGGTTATATGGACGTGGAAGTTCTGCGATAAATGTACAATAACACAGGGGTTGTTTGTACAAGATGTTTACTCAGAGGTAATGTGGACGTGGTAAACATGAAGGGTAGCGTAGGCTTACGAAGTGTAAAATTCTGCTTTGTAGGGTGTAGAGAGACAACTCAGAGGTAATATAGACGTGGTTATCTTTCTACTGGAAGATGCCACGGAACAGCTGGGTTCCGGAGGCGTATGAGTTTGTGGAAAGAGGTTGTTTGAGGAAGTACATGTCTGGAGGATGTCAAGAATAGTACTTCTTTAGGAACTTGCCGTTGATGGGCATCATAAACAAGTCTCCATTGGGTTTGGCGAGGCGGTAAGCACCGTTTGAGTATACCGTCTCTATGATGAAAGGTCCTTTCCACTTGGGCTCGAACTTTCCTGGTGTCTTGTGGGTCAACACCATTGGTCTTCTGACTGCTAAAACCAGGTCGCCAACTTGAAAAGTCCTCTGTTTGACCTTTTTGTTGAAAGCCTGTGATATACGGGCTTGGTAGAGCTCGATGCGTTGTTGAGCTAAGAGACGTTTTTCGTCAAGTGCCTCCAGTTCCCGCAGACGACGACGTTGATTGTCCTCTTTTGTGAGATCGTTTGTGATTGCCACGCGGAGCGAAGGTATCTGTATCTCGAGAGGCAGTACTGCTTCGCTCCCGTAGACCAGGGAGAATGGAGTGTTGCCTGTTGGGGTCCGTACCGTTGTGCGGTAGGCCCAAAGGCATTCGCCAAGCTTTTCGTCCCAGTCGCGTTTGTTGGATGACACGACCTTTTTGAGCATCCTAACGATAGTTTTGTTGAATGCCTCAGCCAATCCGTTTGCTGCCGGATTGTAGGCAGTTGAGGCCACGTTCTTAATGCGATTCTTGTCACAGAACCTGCTAAAAATGTGGCTGATAAACTGAGGGCCATTATCATGGATGATCTGCCGGGGTACCCCGAAACGGTAAATGACATGGTGTTTGATAAAGTTGACCACCCGGGAGCTTTTTACTTCTGCTAGTGGAACTGCTTCCGCCCATTTGGAGAAGTAGTCGGTGATGGCCAGGATGAAACGGTGTCCTCTCGATGAAGGAGGGGTGATTGGCCCTACAATGTCCATGCCCCAGGCTTCGAAGGGCCAGGAGGCGACTGTAGGATGTAGCGGCTCCGATGGTGTATGTATGAAGTCTGCATGAAGTTGGCACGCGTGGCACTTCTTAGCATATTCGACAGCGTCGGCAACCATGGTTGGCCAGTAGTAGCCCATACGTCGCAGTCGATCTTGCAACTTAGGACCGGGTTGATGAGCTCCACAAGTTCCGTCATGAGCTTCTTGAAGAGCTTCGGCTGCTTCTTCGTTGGACAGGCATCGAAGGAGGAGCCCATCGAAGGAGCGTCAGTACAGCGTTTTGGTAGCCGTATCGTAGTAGAATCGAAGAGAGCGTCTCCTGACTGAGACGGCTTCCTTCGGGTCCTCTGGAAGGATTCCGTAGACAGCGAAGTCGATGAACGGGAACCTCCAGTCTCGGATATTAACCCCAGTGTTTGTCGGCATGGCGTGAGCCACCTGCAAGCATAGGTTGTTTCTGGGACAAATCAGATCTCGTTCTGTTACCGTGATATAGTGTTGAGTCCCAAAGGGCGCTGCTAATGAGGCTGCGAGGCCGGCCAGAGCATCGGCCTCCAAGTTTTGTAAACGGGGGACATGTTCGATGAAGAACCCGGTGAAGGTTGAAATGATGTTCAACGCGACTTCATGATAAGGGATTAAATCTTCATGGCGAACTTCGTATTGTCCCCGAACCTGGTTTACGACGAGTTTTGAGTCGCCGTAAGCTTCCAGATGGTCGACCCCCAGCTGTTGTGCGAGCTGGAGTCCCATGACGAGTGCATTGTACTCAGCAACGTTGTTGAAGCAGGATTTCGAAAGAGAGTACGTACGTTGGATGACCAGCTGATCGGGGAAGACTAAGACTACCCCCACTCCTGTGATAATTTGGCCTTTGGGGCCTGTTCTCGAAGCGCCGTCGAAGAACATCCGCCAAACGGAGCTTCCTTCGGTGACGTTGGATTCTTGGACCTCATCCGGGATATCTTTATAGAGTTTTGAGGATTCTGGAATGGGGTGCGCAGCTAAAAAGTCAGCCAGAGCTTGACCCTTAACAGCTTTTTGTGGCACAAACACCAGGCTGTACGGTGTTAGCAAGATCGCCCATGTAGCCAGCCGGGAGTTCAATGATTCTGGCTTCGTCATGAGGACTCTGAGCGGATTGACTCGGGAAATGACATGAATTGTCTGACCCGAGACATAATGACGAGTCTTCTGGATGGCAAACACCAAAGCCAAGCACTCCTTTTCGACGGGGTTGTACCGGTGTTCGGCCCCAATGAGTGTTCGACTGAGGTAGTAGATTGCTTGCTCGTAGCCTGTATCGCTGTTTTGAGCCAGCAGAGCGCCAAGAGAATGATCCATGGCACGGACGTAGAGGAGAAATGGTTTGTCGGTGACTGGCGCTACCAGGACTGGTGGGCTCGTCAAGTAGGCTTTGATGTCGTCGAAAGCCTTCTGGCACTCTTCTGTCCAGACATAAGAGACTTCCTTCTTCATGAGCTGAGTGAAGGGTTGACATTTACCGAAAAGGTTTGCTATGAACCTCCGGATATATGCCAGACGTCCCTGTAGGCCCCGAAGTTCCCGAAGGTTCTTCGGAGGGTCCATGTTGAGGATGGCTTTGGTCTTCTCAGGATCAACATGAATGCCTTTCGCTGTGATGACGAAGCCCAAGAATTTGCCGCTAGAAACTCCCAGAAAGGATTTAGCGGGGTTCATTTTGAGTTGATGCGTCTGCATGAGATCGAAGACCGTCTTCAGGTCCTGTAGGTGATCTCTTTTGAGGCGGCTCTTGACTGCGATGTCGTCAACATAGCATTCGACTGTCTTGCGAAGATGTTGACGAAAGATGGTGCTCATAGCTCGCTGATATGTCGCACCGGCGTTCTTCAAGCCGAAGGGTATTACTGTGTAGCAGAAAACACCCTTTGGAGTCCTGAATGACGTGTGTTTTGTGTCATCGGGGAACATCTTGATTTGATTGTAGCCTGAATACCCGTCCATGAAGGACATGCGCTCAAAGCCACATGTGTTGTCGATCATCACATCAGTGATTAGGAGCGAGAATTCGTCCTTCGGGCAAGCAGAGTTGAGATCTCTGAAGTCGATACAGACTCGTATCTTCCCGTTCTTCTTGGTGACAGGAACGATGTTGGCTACCCAATCCGGGTGTTGTTCCTCACGGATGAAGCCGCTAGTCAAGAGTTTGTCAACCTCCTGATCGATGGCATTCATGATGTCCGGACGGAAGCGTCGCTGCTGTTGTTTGATAGGTTTAGCATCAGGTAAGATGTTCAACCTATGCATTGCGATCTGCGGATCGAGTCCCGGCATGTCTTCATAGCTCCAGGCGAAGACGTCGATATACTCTTTAGCCAGTTGGATTAAAGATTCTCGATCTTCTCCTTCCAGGCTTTTACTGATGAAGATGGGTTTGGAGGAAGACCCCTCCCCGAGGTCGATCTGCTCGACTTCGTCTTCGGTGGGAGGTTCATGAAGCTCAAAATGAGATTCCCATTGTTCACCTAGGCGTTGGGCCCAGGGTTCTTCTTCGAAGGGTTCTGGCGCTTGGTCTTCGTCTTCACCTTTCTGAGGTTGTGCTGACGTCATGTTAGCTGACAGCACTTTTCTGAAGACTGATCCGATACTGGTATCGGAATCCCAAGTCGATGCTTCGGACGAATGGGAATGTTCTCTGTCTTCTGCATCTGAACTCTCTGGGGTTGATGGCGGCGTGACATAGCCTAACCCTCGTCCAGTCCGATTATAATAGTCCTGTGGCTTTCCATTGGGCATCGAAAGCCGGACAGGGAGATGCCGACTCTTGCCGTAGTTTAAGCCTTTGTTGCTTTTCAGGTCGTAGCCCATCTTTTGGATGATGTGCTTTGCCGTATCCGTGTACCGATAGACTTGTACTCTGCCGGTATCAGGTTCGAGCTCGGTCGACGGGAGGTCCCGATGACGCTCGACTTTGCCTAAGATGATGGTACCTTGGTCTCGGCTCCGTGGAGGGACTATGAAGACTCCTTGAGATGGGACTATTCGATTATGGTGGACGGTCGTTATTTGTGTTTGCAACGACCGTAGAGCGTTGTCTAATGTATACATGACATTCCAGTGTGGAAGACAAGAATAATTAAAAGATACTCTATTATTGATAAAATACGAGATCTTATCCCGTGGGATTACATTGTCAAAGGAGGGTGCCTCTACGTCAGCCGAGATATAATCACCAAGCTCCTCGTCTGTAAGAACTGGGGGCGGACTAGGAGAGTCTAACACAGCTTTGGGGTCTGAGAGGGTTATATGAGCCTTCTCTGACACCTTGGATGACTGCGGCGGCTTGCCCTTGAGACGCACCTTGAGAGGTGCCTCGGTTGCGCCTCCGGTGAGTGGTGCCTTCCCTTGTAATTTTACCACCAGGGGAGCCGATGTTTGAGGTAGCTTTCCCTTGAGGCGTATCTTCAGGGGTGCTTCGCGAGCCGGCACTTTTCCTGATAGCTTGATGCTCATTGGAGGCGCCTTCTGGGGTGGTTTCCCCTTCAGACGAATTTTCAAGGGGGCGTCGGGAGTCGTCTCAGGCTCCATGTCCGGCTCTGTTGCCGTCTCTGCCTCATCATCAGCGTCGTTGGCTTCCTTCTCGTCAATGGATTTATACAAGTCGGAATCGGTGAAGTAGGCTTCAATCCCTTTGAAAGGATCGATGTCTGCAAACTCCGTCCGGATGACGCCATTGGTGGATACATACTTCATGCACTGGTGGAGCGTGGAGGGCACCACCATGTACTCATGCAGCCATGGTCGACCGAGCAGGATGTTGTAGTTGACCTCGGCATCTACCACATAACAAGTCACCTCAGTTTTGAGGCTGCCAATGTGATACTTCAGTCGGATCTTGCCCAATGGCTCGCTCTTGCTAGCATTGAAGCCACTGATGGTTGTATTGGAGGGCGCCAGCCGGTACATCGGGATCCCCAGCTTAGATAACAGTACCTTCGGAATGATGCTTAGGGAAGACCCAGGATCGATCTGAATCCGGCTCACCTTGACCGAACCAATATACCCTGTATAATACAGCGGTCGGTTATGTCGGTGATGCTTGAGCAGCATGTCTTGTTGGGTAAAAGTTATGTTTGGGATAACTTTATCCGCACAATGACAGTGCGCACAAGTAGTTGGGAGGTCTTCAGGCTGCTTGACCTGACTGAGAAAGGATTCAGCGTCCTTCAGAGCTTCGCAGAGAGCTTCTCAGGAATCTTTAGAAAGACGCAGGAGCTCGAACAAAGACAGGCGCGCAGGTGTACTGGCTAATTGTGCCAGAATGTCGAAGTTGTGAGGCTTGGACAGCCCCGAAGCATTCTCCTTCCGTAGAGGTCTGTCAAAACGGGCCTCCACCTGCTTCTGCTTATTGGCTGCTGAGGGCTTAGATGGACCCTCCTCAGGGATGGTGCTAGGAGGCACCACCTCGGCGGCGGCTTCGCCGGACTGGGAGTTCTGTTGTGCACGTGTTTGCACTGGAAGTGCCTCTTCTGTTGAAGAAGAGACTGTGCGACAAGACTTGATCTTCCTGCCTTTTGATTTGGAGGTAGGACGTACCTCCGATTGAGTCACCTCAGAGACGAGGTCGAGGTGAACCCAGAGGACCTCTCCTCGAGATGTGGTGAGCGGGGTGAGTCCACTCACATTGTCACGAGTAGGTGGTAAGTTTACCAGCTCCATTGTCGCCTTAGGGATGGGGACGACGCCATCTTGTGTGGTAGTTGGCGGCAAGGTGCCGAACTGAAGCGAAACCAGATTGGCCGACACCGTCTTCTCTTCATAGTCGACGGAGATTACATCCGCATTGATCATGCGCTGTATGTAATTCTTGAGGACGTAGCAGTCCTTGGTCGGGTGTCCGACAAACCGATGGTAGTGGCAGTACCTTGGGTTGTCCACTTTCCCAACTTTATCGCGCCGCTTTGGGTCCGGTAGCTTGATCTTGTCACCCTGCTTCAGTATCTCGAAAAGTTGCAGGGTGTCGTCATCATTGAATGAATAAACCTCCTTGGGTCTCGGTGCCAGTGGAGGCTTCTGAGTAGGCACAGATGCGCCTTTTGAGGCATTAACAGTCAATGCCTGTTTCTCCTTTGCTTCTCGTCCGGAGCTGTTAGCTGCGGACTTTTTCCCCTTATCGTCAAAGGCGGGGAAGCTGACACCCAGAAGACGTGCATTGGCCGCCTTCTTTTCTGCAGCTTCAGCTTCGATGATCAGGAAGCTCCAGTCAGGAGGGGGAGTAGAGTTGAGCCAGAGCTTTACTGCAGGCAACATGTTCATGCTGCAAGCGGAAAGAAGCGCATGTTCTGGCATGCCTGGAGGTAGCCTGAAGCAAGCCTGTCGGAAGCGTTCGATGAACGCCCGAACCGTTTCCTTCTCCTTCTGACGTATCTCTATGAGAGACGCCATCGTCATGTCCTTTCCGCCTTCGTAGAAGCGATCGAGGAAGAGGCACGTCAGGTCGTCGAAGGACGATATGGAATTGTCGGGGAGGCTGCAGTACCAGTCATACGCCACTCCTTTTAGGACCCCGACAAAGATACTGGTGAGGAGCGCATCCTCCTTCGGAAGATGCCCTGTCTGTGACTGGAAGTACGTCAGGTACCATCGCGGAGAGTCCTTCCCGTCGTATGGGGTGAGTGTTTGTGGTTTATACTTTGGGGGATAAACCACCTTGTTCCGCTCGAGGGGATAAGGCTGTGGAATGCCCATCTTCTGGCGTTCCTCTTGCCTGTTCTTGGACTCAAAGCGCTCCCGCAGGTCTTTGATCATTTCAACCACATCCTCCGTAGAGCTAGGAGTCGGAGAAGGAGGTACCATCTGGATTGGAGCGTTTGAGGGCTCCGAGGTCCGAGGTGCTTCTGTATCCGAGGGCGCCCGTTGGAGGGGCACACTCGACTCCCCATTAGCTCCTGGGTCAGGACCAGTTGAAGGTGTCCTGATCAAGGCCGACCGTATCTCAAACACTGCTTGAGTCAGTGCTTGCATTGAGGCAGAGAGGGTTTTGAGACCTCCCTCTAATGAGTCTATGCGCTGGACTATGTCCTGTGACGGTACATCAGACTCGACATCATCCCCAGCCATGTATACTGTCCTGACACGGCCAGGAGTGGATGGATTGGTTGAGGCTTCGCTTTCGGCCTCACTCTCATGCGGGGGAGTCACTTCTCCTGGTGTTTGGCCACCCCCAGCCGCAGTCTGGAGTTCATCTTCAATAGGTGCATCTGCAAGGGTCTGCTTGCCCTCAGCTCCGTCTTGAAGGACCTCTTCGTTTCCAGAACTACCCCCGGCAGTGTCCTGGAGGACATCCTCATTTTGAGGGGTTTCAGGGAGAGTAATCTCGCCTTGATGATGAAGATCCGCCGCAGCTGTGCTTTGGACATCTTCGTCTTCGGAAGGAGGCTCAACAAGGGTCTGGCTACCCCCAGCTTCCTTCAAGGACTTCTTCCTCGACCGAGTGCCTTCAAACACTCCAGAGGTCGAGACAGCTGCCTTGGTTTTCCTCGGCTGGCTTTTGGATGAAGACGAGGAATTGGCAGTCGCCTTCCGGATTGATGAGGAGTTGGAGACCACGTTGCATGAAGCGACCTTTGGCTCCTCTTCAGCTGACACCTTCGCCCCAAGGCGACGTCGGAGAGGTGTCGATGATTGTAGTCGTTGGAAGACCGACTGTCTTGGTGGAACTGCCGTCTTGCAACAGCAGTTTATGGTGACCATCGCACAAGTATGCCCCGTAAGAGGCGCATCGTGCTTGTTGGTCGACTCTCCTGACCGGCGCTTGTGAGTGATCACGTTGCGCAGGTCGTTGGAGGAGAGTGGTGCCTTCACACCCCCTTCAGACGTATGGCAAGGCTAAACGCCGGGGTGGTCAGGTGAGTGCTGCGCCCCTTGATCTAATACCAAGCAGACATCACGATCAGTAGTGGGGGAACCACAACATTTGAAGTGACTTGAACGGACCTCAAACGCACAACCAGAGGAGGCGCGGGAGTTCAAGACCACTGAGTTTGCCTCTCTCGACTTGGTTGTGCACGCAGTAGATGCGCCCAAGCGAGATGAGGACTTTGAAGATCGACTCGTTGTTAGTGCAGAAGCACTTGAGTCAACCTTGTATAGCTTGCCATCGGCAGCGCGCGTGATGACGAGCGCGTGACTCTGGCCGGCTGCTGGCATAGCACGTTTGTGGCGCGTGGCCCGTGCCGCCTTGGATTTCTTCGTACCAGCCCGCTGGGGCGCATAGTACTCAGCATCCAAATTCTCCTCGCCATTACAGCGAGTGAGTCTGTCAAAGACAGAGGCTTTTTGTGGCGCATCAGAAGTGATGCGCGGGGCATTGGCTGCGCCCCTGCTCCGTCGACGTATCTTCCTCGCCTGAGAGGGAGATAGTTGGGGAACGTGGTCGGCCGCACGCTTCCCCAAGAGATGCGCTGCATCGGCGGACGCACCTTGGTTGCCGAGAACGTCAGCAGGAAGGGAAGGCTGGATTGCTGCATCCCCTTCAGTGGTGGTGCCCGAGGCGTCGACTTTGCGCACCCAGGCCGTGCGGATCTTCTTCGGCTTTGGTAGCCGCTTCGAAGGACTCGCACTTCCTTCAGAAATGAACTCCTCGTACGCCTGTTGATTGAGGCGCACTACCAACGTCTTGTCGGAGGAGCCCACCTTCACGTCGTCGGCCTGTGATACGACTTTCTTGGAAGAGGAGAAAGAAGTCCCCAGCAGAGTCGCCAGCTTGTTTGCCATTAAAATTGTTTGATTGAAAACTTTAATACAAACAGAACAGTGTTACAATGTAGGACTTAGACGTAGTCCTAGGAGTACACTTTTGTTTAAGCTGGGTCCTTAGTGCCAATGGAGCGAGTGGTAATGCGTTGACTCCGTTGACCGGCTGACGACGGTTATCGGTTCTCTGAAGGCGTGGATTGCTCTGGGTGCTGGAGCTTGCTGAGAGGAGGAAGACGTTGAGTGTCTGTATCTGCCTCTCTGGTGATTCCTCGTATGTTCGTTGTGGATTCTATCTATTGTCCGTGGATGAGAAGGAGATGATCCCTCTATTTATAGTTTTGCAGGCTGGCTGCTCATGTACGCATGTAGGATGTGCCGGTGTGTGGGGACGCCACGTGGAAGTTGCCGATGGGGGCGCACGGATGATGCACCCTGATTGGAAGGTTGAACTCTTCATACTGCTGTTGTGAGCCGGCACGTAGCAGAGGAGAAGATCTTTCTGTTGCTGAAATCTTGGACGAGTTGAGTCAAAGGACACGTGTCATCGACCCATGGCTCGAAGATCTCGGATTTAGGGGGGGCAGTGATCTGGTGAGCTGCGCCTTGGATCTGGGCACAGGAGGAGACTGCGGCTCATAACCTGTAGGAGTTATAAACCATTTAGGGCGCATGGCTTTTGAGGCGTATGCAGGTGACCTTCCTTCTGTCTTTCGGGATCAGAGATCAGTCTGGGGCGCATGGCTTTTGAGGCACATGTAAAGCTTCAACCGGAGACTCTTCTTCTGTCTTTAGGGATCAGCGAAGGGTCTGAGGCGCATGGCTTTTGAGGCGCATGCTGGTTTGGACGCATGGCCGTAGAGGCGCATACGGGTTTGGACGCATGGCCGTAGAGGCGCATGCGGGTTTGGACGCATGGCCGTAGAGGCACATGTGGGTGGCCACGTGGCAGTAGCCGTCGGAATAGAGTCATGATGATGCTGACGTTGTCGACGCTTCGTTCTTTGAAAAAGCTGTCAACTGTTCAGACTTTGGGAAGTGTACTACCAACTCTGGTGTCAGTTCAGCATTTAATGTTTGTGACGTTCGATGGACAGCTGAGTGGGCACATTGGTTGGTGTTCCACTTGGCATAGAGATGTGAGGGCGCATCCTCTGTGATGCGTCGGGTACTGTAGGGCACGTCTGTGTGATGCGCCTGATGCAGGAGGGCACGTCCGTGTGATGCGCCGTTTGGCTGGCACATCCGACATGTCCTTTAATGACGCGGCTGTCTCGCTCCTCGAGTGCTATAAATAGCCGTTTGGCTGAATTCGAGGCGTCCGGTTCATCCATTTAATGCAAATTCATTGCACAGAATTCGGAGAGTCATCCACTTGGCGCATGGGTTTGATTTGTCCGGCCTATAAATAGTGGCATGGAGAGAAGGTTTGCTCCTCATTCCCTCATGTACTTCCAACATGAACTTGGATATGTGGGTGCATTCTGTTGACGGAGTGCTCCCGAGGGTGAAGATGAGACGTCGTGTTGTCTTCGATGCTCTTGAAGGTGACTGTTATATCCAAAAGACGGAGTCGAGGGCTTCTGAGGCAGGCGGAAGGTGCCTGTTGCATCCAAAGATAAGGATGTTCGGGCCTCGTCTCCGTTATTCCGGAAGAGCCGTAGATCGGAATGGCGGTGCTAGGCTCTCTCTTCCTTCAAAGTGGGTGCCGCCCACTTTGATTGTGTTGAAAGCTCCTTGTGCCATGATTTCGATCACGGTCTTCCTTGGTCTTTGGAGGCTTCTTTCGAAACCTCCCCTGGCCACAATATTTGCGGTGCTCTTCTCTTCCCTGGTTCCAGCCAGAGGGTTAAATGCTTTGCTTGGCGAAGCACTTATCAGGCGAGCCTGGCTGGAAGAGCGGCACATAACTGGGCTCTGCTCGGCCAGGTGAGCCTGGTTGGAAGAGTTGCACATAACTGAGCTGCTGAAGGGATGCACATAACTGAGCTGGATGCACATAACTGAGCTGCTGAAGAGATGGTAGGATGCGCCTGGCTGGAGGCGCATGACATCTGCTGCGCCTGGCTGACAGCACATGGTGACTGCTGCGCCTATCGAAAGGCGCATGGTGGTTGCTGCGCCTATCTGGAAGGCGCATGGTGGTTGCTGCGCCTATCTGGAAGGCGCATGGTGGTTGCTGGATGTAGATGTAGGATCCTTCCTTTGTAGAAATTCTCCTTTGTACCATCTTTTCTAGACATGTAATAGACTTTTATATATAAAATAAAAAGTCCTTCTTCGAATGTCTATGGCTTATTTGATTAGCTGTCTGAGTTCTGGCGCATATAATGCCTGGCGCATGGGCTTTCTGGTTGTGAAATTCCATGCTTCTACAATAAATAAAATAAAAATATTTCAAAATTTTCCGGGAAGGGAAGCTACAATGATCCAGTTCGAGGCATGAAGCAGTTGTCGATGATCCAATTCGGGGTGCGAACTAGCTGTCTTGGTGTATAGGGTGGCTTGGACAAGGACTCGAGCCGTCTGACTTGATGTGGAGACTAGTTGGGCCGTTTGAGCCGCATGCTCCATTGGCCGCATGGGGCTTCTTGAAAAAGAGGTCGCATAGTGTCTGGGCCATATGTGATCTGGTCATGTGGAGCGGTCTAGCTACCTTTGGTTCTGCAAAGGTGATGTACCTCGAGGTATTGTGCTGTTGGGACTTGGCATCCCACAAGAGGTCTTCTAGGACTTCATGCACTTTGCCTGAGGTGGTTTGGTCTTTGTCACGACTCGCACCCGAAAGTTTGGGTATGAATATGTGGAAACACATCCAACCTACGTCGCAGAGTCAGCAGTAGTACGCTGTATAATCCTCAAGTATATCTAAATCCAGCAACATAATGTAAATCATGATAACATGATTCTAACTTAATCACAAATGCTAACAGGTAGATATGAAATAGAAAGATAAGTCCACAAAATCCAAACTGAATCCAAATCAGAAAGTCAGATATATGAATCCTCAAAGTACAACTCAATAAATGTTCTAACAAAAGAAAGTAAACAGAAAGTAAAATCTAAGCTAAATTGTAACGACCGTGGTTCGTATTACGTATTTTAGTATACGTATATTGCATGTTTCCTGGCATGGTTTATCTTGGTATTTCTCTTGCTTGGTTCGGCTTGGTTGGCTTGGTTCGGTTTGGATTGGTTTTCTTCATGTGGACCAAACCCCCACCTACCCCCACTCCCTTCCTTTAATAGCCGCCCACTTTTCTCTCTCTCCTTATTACTTCTTCTCCATTACTTCTTCTACTCCATTACTCTCTTCACCTACCAGAGAGAGGGCTTAGGCAAGTGCAGCTTGCTTCATGGAGGAACTCAATTTTTATTGTTCCATTCTCTTCCTCATGAGATTCTAACACACTTTAATACTTAGTATTTTTTTAATTTCCATGGCTAAATTCATGTAGATCTAAGTTTATTTCATTTTCGGATTTCTTGGGTTTTGATCTATTTAACCTTGTCATTTCTAAGTTTTGATAGTTCTATGTTGTAGAGGATTTCTTTCTGCCCTATTTTGACCTATGAAAGTCTGGACTCAGACCTCGGATGAAGGATTTAGGAAGCCTTGAAGCCATGGATATCATGGCTCTTCTTCTCGGACCAGTGGAGAAGAAGAACAGTCTTCTAGCCGCATGGCAGCCTTAGCCGCATGACTTTCATGCGACAATTCTCCATTTGCCGTATAGGCTCATCATTTCCTGGCTGCATAAACTGCGACTCCCTTAGCCTCATGGCATTACGTCTCCTGGCCGCATGAAGTCAACTCTCCTCCAGCCGCATATGCTTGTTGTCCTTCAGCCGCATAGGCCCTTGACAACTCTCGAGCTGCATGAGCCTGCATGCTCATTGCCGCATAAGCTTGCATACTCTTGCCGCATAGACCCGCAAGCCCCACTGCCGCATGAGGCTTTATTCCCTGAGCCGCATAAATCCTCCTTAATTCCTCAGCCGCATAGGCCATGGGACCCTCCAGCCGCATAAGGCTTTGTTTCGCTGCCACATAAGCCCCTTCCTTCCCGCTGCCGCATAAGCCTGTGTACCCCATTGTCGTATAAGACTCTTATTCACGTAGCCACATGAGACCCTTGCGCTCTCCCGAGCCGCATGTGCCCTTTCTTACTAGCCACATAAGCCCGATTCTCCTGAGCCGCTTGAGTCTGTGTTCCCGAGCCGCATGAGACTATCTCCCTTGCTGCATGGCTTTTCTCGTAGCCTTGCACCCTTTTATTATATTAGAATGTTACATTTATGCTTATATAACTTGGGTCCCTTGCTAGAGTGCTTGTATCATGTAAAGTTTGCACATGTTCCATGAACACGATAGTGGCCCGTCATGGCGCACCCTTGACAAGTAATCCTGACATGATATGCTGCTACGACAGCAAGCCTGACATGACCAGTATGAATAACCTGGACACCGTGGATGATTGTGTTTGTACAAATAAACCAGTATTGTCTTGCATCATGTCTAGGATAGGAAACCCTGAATACCACGGTCAGGGGTACCTACTGAAATCGACTAAGGCTAATAACTAAAAAATCCAGTAGCCATGAAGAGATTTCCCCAGCTACAGACAATCCCGTTATCTGGGTGCCCCATCATGGGATTTGTAGCCTACCGTCGAGTAGGGCACATTTTCAGCACACTGTCATGTGTCGCAACCACCAACTACTTAAGGGTACATGCGTTCTTGGACAATGTACCCACATGAATTCAATCCCCTAATTGTGTCTGGATAACCTGGATGGTCTGCAGGGCTTGTGGATGTTGGGATAATCTCATTGTATTTGCTAGTAACTAGGCCTGTGATAACCCTAGTTAGTTAAAGTATCAAGCCGTACTCTTTGCTTGGCCGTGATTGATTGAATGGAGTCTAGCCCAGCTTTGTCTCGTCTTGATCCTGTACAAGATTGTGACATGACCTGATTACTTATGCTTGTCTTAACAATAACGATCAGGGGTCCATTTATGTTTAGGCGAAGGGTTACAACCACGGTCCTTATTTGGTTTAAGGGTTGTAACCTGGCTTCCGGAGCAGTTCTGTGTCCTCTTTTTGTTTATTGTCTTATTGTGCCCCATGCCATGCTCGTCATGTTTTACCTTATTTCAATAGCATGATTATTTATACTGGCCTTAACAATAAAGATCAGGGGTCTAGTTCTGTTCAGGCGAAGGGTTACAACCCCGGTCCTTATTTGGTTTAAGGGTTGTAACCTGGCTCCCGGAGCAGTTTTGTGTCCTCTATTCGTTTATTGACTTATTACTTTGTCAATAGTATTTGAGACGGGTTTCTATTCAGGTGAAGGATTGCAACCCCGGTCCTTGTTTGGTTTAAGGGTTGCAATCTGGCTACTTGAATAGTTTCTCGTACTCAATTCATTATTGTTGTCCATGTTATTATCATTTTCCTTTATAATTATCTTTAATATTCAATTGTTAGATGCTGGTTTTAGTTCCTAAGTGAAGCCTCATTTGTGGCACTTACTCTTTCTGGGGTCTGACCCAACTGGTTTTGTATGGCCAGATATCGGAGCAGCTCCAGAGGATCTACCTACCTTCCAGTCAGATGGTGACCACCAGGCGTAACCCTGACAACGAGTGGGTTTCTTTTGTTCTTCCACTTTATTGTAAAAATATTCTTTTGAGGCATTTAGCCGACGAGCACGTGTTAGCTCGATTGCACCTTTATTTACTGTCTGTCTACGGACTGTAACATGATTGACAAATCCTAGGGTTGATCATGTATGACTGAAACTCTTGCTAGTCTTGACATTTTGTATGACTAGCTTCATGATCATCTAAATATGTAATGTATGGGACGCCTTACTATTACTTGCTTGAGATTGAGACAATAGGCTTGTTCATGACCATAGAAGACTGATGGCTTATAGTTAAACCCTCATGTATCTAGACAGCCGTGACCGTATAGCGAGGTGGATTGTACTTCAATATACGTAGCTGGCTATGTATGCCCCCGCTCTCCAGTATTCTGGTTGTGGGGCGTTACATGGTTTAAGTGGTGGCCCATGCAGGTCTTGTAAATCAAGATATGTGAGGGTTTACCGAATAGATGTCTCAATCAGTACTCGCCCTTGATCTCTACTCGTATCTTCTAAATCCCTGGATTCTTGACCTGATCACATGCTTGTATCTTTGATCTGTCCTGGTCCTTCCTTATTGTTCTCTATGTCGTCTTCTTCAGCGGCATTATTCCTGGTCCTACCGATCGGCAAGGCGGAGCACCTCCCGTTGACCAGCAGCAACCCGGAGATCAAGTCCAGCATTCAGAAGTAGCCTCAAGAGTCATGCCTACTGGAGGAGAGCCACCAGGTCAGCCCGTCCAGCCTGCAGAGCCTGATGATGGCACCTTGGTGGGTCTCATCAGAACGTTGTTAGCTTCTCAGGATCGTCGAGGAGATACCTTGTACCAGGCAGTGACAGATGCTCTGACCAGAGGAGGTCATCAGGGTAACAGCGCGGCCAACAGCTTCAAGCGCTTGAACCCTCCATTCTTCGATGGCAGTAAAGATGCTATTGCCGTGGATGCATGGCTTCAGGACACAGAGGTGATCCTAGAAGCAGCCAGGACTCCAGAAGGCGAGAAGGTGGCCATGGTGCACCTACAGTTATTGGATCTTGCCCGCAGCTGGTGGGCGGCACAAGCTGGTAGATTAGTGGTACCCATTGCTTGGGCAATATTCAGAGAGAGATTCCAGACCAAGTATTTTGATGCTGTAGCTCGATACGATCTACAAATGAGGTTCACCAATCTGAAGCAGATGGGCAGGACGGTCGACGAATATACGGCCGAGTTTTTGAGACTTAGTCGATTTGCTCCCACCCTGGTAGCGACCGAGTTCGATAGAGCCCAACGGTTCCAGCAGGGGCTCCATCTCGAGATCTTATTGGCAGTGGAGCAGTTTGAGCATCAGACTTTTGATGCGGTATTGAGAGCAGCCAGGAGGCTTGAGTATACCTTCCAGAGGATCGTGGACAGAACAGGAGGTCAGAAGCGATCCCATAGTCAGATGAATCAGTCTTCAACACCAACCCCGGCAGCTAGGGCCTTGACCATTGAAGCTCCGAGGTGGGCGGCCTCAGTGACGTCGGTTCAGTATTCAACTCCGACGCACCCTCAGCAGCAGAAGCAGAAGCACTCATCCACAGTGGGATGTTCACACTGCGAAAAGCCAGGGCATGTGATATCAGAGTGTCGCAGAGTACAGGGTTTGTGCTTGGTTTATGGTTCCCCAGACCACAGGGTTGGGAACTGTCCGAACAGGAGGAGTTCATCTTCATCAGCCTTCTCTAGTCCTTCAGTTAGAGGACCAGCACCAGTCCAGCAGCAGCAACAGTACCCGATCCCGAGGCCATTGTCGATGCAGACCCATGCATTCCAGCAGCAGAAACTGCAGCAGTACGCCCCAGCCCTGATCCAGAGAAGGCGGAGAAGTTTTCAGCAGAGGGGACCCGCACTCAGGGGACATGGTCAAGTGCTGGATTTGACCATGGAAGAAGAAGGATTAGCACCAGGTGAGGTGGTGGCAGGTACTATTCTCGTCAACACCTTTCTAGCTTTAGTATTATTTGACTCTGGTGCCTCGTATTCATTTATGTCTACACGATTCGCGACACGGATAGGACTGGAGCCTGAGTCATTATCAGTAAGGCTTAATATACTTACTGGTAACGGACTTGTAGGAGTGGATAGAGTGTTTTTCTCGTGTCAGTTCGTAGTTAGCGGTAGAGAATTTTTCGCTAGATTGATAGAGTTTCTGATGGCCGATTATGATATCGTCTTAGGGATGGATTGGTTGAGAGACCAGTATTCTAGGATAGACTATCATATTGGCAGAATTATTTTTAGCATTCCAGGCGAGCCGGAGTTTCCTTTTCCCGAGGCGAAGTTGAACCTTCTCCTCCAGTATTGCGGATGGCAGTAGTAGCAGTGCCGTTGCCCCGGATAGTTGAGGAGTTTCCAGATGTTTTTCCGGAAGAGCTTCTAGGGATACCGCCGGAGCGAGAGATCGAGTTCACCATCGACTTGATCCCAGGGACAGCCCCAGTGTCAGAGAGAGTCTACAGGATGGCGCCATCAGAGTTAGAGATGTTGTACAAGATGATTGAAGAACTCAGGACCAAGGGATTCATTCGTACTAGTGGATCGCCTTGGGGAGCCCCACTGCTTCTTGTGAAAAAGAAGAATGGTACGTCCAGATTATGTGTAGATTATCGTACCTTGAACTCAGTGACAATCAAGAACAGATACCCTCTTCCGAAGATAGATGACTTGTTTGATCAACTCAAGGGGGCAGCAGTATTCTCGAAGATCGACTTGCGGTCAGGATATCATCAGATCAGAGTCAGAGAGCAGGACACCTCGAAGATAGCTTTCAGATCGAGGTAAGGGGCATTGGGAGTTCCTTGTGATGCCATTTGGAGAAACCAATGCGCCGGCTGTATTCATGGACCTCATGAATCGCATCTTCATGCCTTATTTGGATCAGTTTGTGATTGTGTTCATAGACGACATCCTGGTCTAGAGCAAGAGTGAAGCAGAGCATGAGCAACATCTCCGTCTGGTTCTTCAGACTCTCATGGAGCACCAGTTGTATGCCAAGTTTAGTAAATGCGAGTTCTGGCTCGATCGCATTTTGTACTTGGATCATATCATCACAAGAGGAGGAGTAGAAGTAGATCTCCAGAAGATCGTGGCCATTGAGACGTAGCCCGTATCCAGCACGATTGCAGAAGTTCATAGTTTTCTTGGCTTGGCCGGCTACTACCGACGATTCGTTTCAGACTTTGCTCGAATTTCAGTACCATTGACCCAGTTGACCCGCAAGGATGTGTAGTTTGCTTGGACAGCAGAGTGCCAGAATTCTTTTGAGAAGTTGAAGCGAGACTTGATAACGGCACCCATTTTCACGCTTCTAGATGGAACCGAAGGATTCTCAGTGTATTGTGATGCTTCAGGCAAAGGCTTAGGATGTGTTTAGATGCAACATGGGAAGGTAATAGCTTATGCGTCACGCCAACTTTATGATCATGAAAAGAATTACCCAACCCACGACTTGGAGCTGACAGCGATAGTGTTTGCACTTAAGTTGTGGAGGCACTACCTGTATGGGGATAGGGTAGAGATTTTCACCGACCACAAGAGCCTGAAGTATGTTTTCACCCAGAAGGATCTTAACATGCGTCAGAGAAGATGCCTAAAGCTACTTGTGGATTTTGATGTCAACCTGTAGTATCATCCTGGAAAGGCCAACGTTGTTGAAGATGCATTGAACAGGAGAGCCGGAGTTTATTTTCTAACAGCACAACCTGAGCTGTTAGCAGATCTTCAGAAGATAGGTATTGAAGTTGTCCTTCCTACCAGTGTGGCATTGATGGCCAGTATACAAGTTTAGTCTAGTATAGTCGAGAGGATCCGGATGGCGCAGTCAGCAGATTCTAAGCTTCAGCAACTCAGAGAAGAGTGTGAGGTAGGACGGTGACCAGAGTTATGCATTCATGAAGATGGTACACTTCGACATGGTAAGCGTCTTTGTGTACCCAGTGGCGATATCAGACAGGAGATCATGGCAGAAGCTCACAGTTTACAGTATTCTATTCATTCCGGTGGCACGAAGATGTACGACGATATCCGACAGCACTTTTGGTAGAATGGCATGAAGAGGGAGAAAGCCCGGTTTGTCTCTCGATGTTTGGTTTGCCAATAAGTTAAAGTCGAACATCAGAGGCCAGCTGGACTTTTTTATCCCTTGTCGATTCCGGAATGGAAGTGGGAGCATATAACCATGGATTTCGTGACAGGATTACCTAGGTCCCCAGCCGGTAGAGATGCTATTTGGGTTATTATAGACAGGCTCACGAAGGTGGCTCACTTTCTTCCGTTCAGAGTTGGTCAGTCGACGACTCAGCTAGCAGAGATGTACCTCAGGCAGATCATCAGACTTCATGGAGTACCAGTCAGTATCACCTCGGACAGAGATTCCAGATTTACGTTGCACTTTTGGCGTAGCTTGCAAGAGAGTTTGGGAACTCACCTCCAGTTCAGCTCAGCTTATCATCCGCAGACAGATGGTCAGTCAGAGCATACCATACGAACCTTGGAAGGTATGTTGAGATCTTGCACGCTCGACTTTGGTGGTTCATGGAAAGATCACCTGCACCTGGTGGAGTTCTCGTACAATAATAGTTTCCAGGCCAGTATCTAGATGGCACCGTTCGAGGCACTATATGGTAGGAAGTGCCGATCCCCGCTAGCGTAGGACGATGTTGGAAAGAGGCAGATGCTTGGTCCGAAAATGATTGCTCATGCGGTTGAAGTGGTCAGGAGAGTCAGGGTTCATCTTCGAGTTGTCCATGATCGTCAGCGTCATTGGACCAATTCTTATCGGCACCCTCTTGAATTCTCGGTCGGCGACCATGTATTCTTGAGGATTTCACCTAACCGTGGTGTCATTCGTTTTGACGTACGGAAAAAGCTTAGTCCTAGGTATATATGACCGTTTGACATTCTAGAGCGAGTAGGAGATGTATCATATCGTCTCGCTCTTCCGCTGTCGTTACGTGAGGTGCATGACGTGTTCCATGTATCCCAATTGCGACGGTATATCCCGGACCCGAGCCATATCCTGGATCATTCGGAATTGGTTGTTGGTACCAACCTTTCGTATGAGGAAAGGCCCGTGTCTATATTGGACCGGAGGGAGAAGATACTCAAGAACAAGACTATTAAGTTAGTCCGTGTTGCTTGGGGTCATCACTCTTTGGGTGAGTCAACATGGGAGCGTGAGGATGATATCCGATCGCGATATACCGACCTGTTTGACTCGTAAGGTATAATATCTTTCTTATGCCTTATGCTCTAAATTCTTTGTTTGAATGAATGGTTGCTTGATTGATTGCCTTGTTATAGCTTGCCTGTGATTAGTATAGCTTGTCCTTGCTTCTCTAGCATCTTGATTAAATTCCGAGGATGGAATTCTTTTAAGGTGGGTAGAGTTGTAACGACCGTGGTTCGTATTACGTATTTTAGTATACGTATATTGCATGTTTTCTGGCATGGTTTATCTTGGTATTTCTCTTGCTTGGTTCGACTTGGTTGGCTTGGTTCGGTTTGGATTAGTTTTCTTCATGTGGACCAAACCCCCACCTACCACCACTCCCTTCCTTTAATAGCCGTCCACTTTTCTCTCTCTCCTCATTACTTCTTCTCCATTACTTTTTCTTCTCCTTTACTCTCTTCACCTACCAGAGAGAGGGCTTAGGCAAGTACAGCTTGCTTCATGGAGGAACTCAGTTTTTATTGTTCCATTCTTCCTCACGAGATTCTAATACACTTTAATACTTAGCATTTTTTTAATTTCCATGGCTAAATTCATGTAGATCTAAGTTTATTTCATTTTTGGATTTCTTGGGTTTTGATCTATTTAACCTTGTCATTTCCAAGTTTTGATAGTTCTATATTGTAGAGGATTTCTTTCTGCCCCATTTTGACTTATGGAAGTCTGGGCTCAGACCTCGGATGAAGGATTTAGGAAGCCTTGAAGCCATGGATATCATGGCTCTTCTTTTCGGACCAGTGGAGAAGAAGAACAGTCTTCTAGCCACATGGCAGCCTTAGCCGCATGTCTTTCATGCGGCAAGTCTCCATTTGCCGCATAGGCTTTCCCTTGCAGCCGCAGGGCCTTGTTGGTTCCATTGCCGCATAGGCTCATCATTTCCTGGCTGCATAAATCGTGACACCCTTAGCCGCATGGCATTACGTCTCCTGGTCGCATGAAGTCAACTCTCTCGCAGCCACATATGCTTGTTGTCCTTCAGCCGCATAGGCCCTTGGCAACTCTCGAGCCGCATGAGCCTGCATGCTCATTGTCGCATAAGCTTGCATACTCTTGCCGCATAGACACGCAAGCCCCACTGCCGCATGAGGCTTTATTCCATGAGCCGCATAAATCTCCCTTAATTCCTCAGCCGTATAGGCCATGGGACCCTCCAGCGGCATAAGGCTCTGTTTCGCTGCCGCATAAGCCCCTTCCTTCCCGCTGCCGCATAAGCTCGTAGTCACTCCCCGATCCTGGAATACGTATTTTAATACGTAAACCGATAAATTATATTTACCTTGTATTTATACGATATTTATATGCTGTATTTCTTCATGCATTTCCCAAAAATATTCGACAAAATATTATTTCATAATTTATTTTCTGCATTTGGGCCTACAGTCTTGGCTCATTTGGGTAACCCATTTTTGGTTCACCAATGGTTCATCATGAACCCTTGGGTTCAAGATTCTATATAATAACTCATCTCATTCTCTCTTTTCTTATTTATTTCTTCTCATTTATTTTCCTCCACCAACCAAGGCAAGTGCCAACTTGCTCAAGAAATGGATCCATAAATGTTGATGTTTTTTTACAAAATTATTTGTCAAAATATGTTCTTCTCCTCATTCTATACTAGTTTAGAACTTGAAATTTTCCATTTTGAAGCTTTAATTTTTGTAGATCTAAGTTTTAACTATTTTCGGATCTCCTTGATGAGGAGTCGTATGGACCTCATACGCTGCCTTGATGAGGAGCCGTATGGAGTACATATGCTGCCTTTTGGAAGCGTATGTCTAGCATACGCTGACCTGAGCGTAGCCTGACCTGAGCGTAGCCTGACTTGAGCGTAGCCTGACTTACCTTATATTTTTATATGTATATATTATATTGCATATATAGGTAAATGTTTGAGTATGCTATATATCCTTACGCCTTTTGTCCTGAGCATGATATGAGCACTAATGTGACCCCGGTGAACAAAGTGTTCCTACCTGATACTTGTACCTGAATGTCCCAGTTCTCCTCCATGCTTGACAAATGACTCGTAACTCCACGTAGCATATTTGCAATGATGCATTACACCAAGGAAGGTAGAACATGTTGACATACTGATTGACATGGATCCTCTCTTGGGGTACTCGTACTTGAGTACGACTTTTAGGAGGATAATCATGCAGGCCACAGCATGTGAGTCCAAGATTTTACCTAGGGTTAAACTAGGCAACTAAATATACTAGATGCATGGGGAGGGCAGAATCCCGAGATCGTGTTATACCAGCCGCCTTGAGATATTGTCTCGACGCGTCGGCTGGTCTCCACGGATACTGTGTCATCTGCAACGAGTGGATGACTGTATCCGATTAATTCCTGCTATATATTATATGTCTTTGGCAAGGTGGCCTTACGAGGGACCTGTGCTCAATGATACCTGTCTACGCGAACCCCTGGGTTGGCTAGCCTTGCTGGAAAGATACGATCTGAGGATTTTGAAATAACATGACGCGAGGATAACCTCGTCCCACTAGAAACTCGTAGACTTGATTGGCCGTAAAAACGACTTGCTTGTATCCTGTTTACCTTCCGTAAATAACTGAAGGAAGCGGACTGTCGTGGTACGTGATCCAACCCATGTTCTTGTTTGATTGTTGGATTGGTTATCGTACTATGACAGGCTGTGGACCGAAGTTATGAACGGAAGACTTATTCTGGTTGTGAAGTACTACTTCTGTGAATGACTGAGGAACATGGTCTATCATGGTACATAATCCAACCCATGTTCTTGTTTGATTGTTGGGTTGGTTATTGTGCTACGATAGGCTATCGACCGAAGTCACGATCAGGAGATTTTATTGTTCATACCTTTTAACTTATGTGAAAGTTATAGAGTATAACACGTCCCGACTCCATGCGGCACCTTTTGTCCTTGTTTGGTTGTAAGGGTGCCATATGGGTTCGAGGATGTTGCGCTACCCTATAATAGTAGCATAAGTATTACTATTATCAATTATTCTATTAACTGGGTTTTTAATCTTAACTCTTGTGCCCTTTTGGCGGTACTTGCTATTCGGGGCTGACCCCGCTGGTTTTGTTTGGCCAGATCTCGTAGCAGAGCCAGAGGACACAATCTTCCTCCCTGACATCCATGGTGCATACTAGGAGCATGGCGGTTCGGGGACTCGAGTGGGTTTCTTCTCCACCACTCCTGCTTATATTTTGTGCGACATTTTGCCACCGGCACCTGTTAGCCGAATTACTTGATATTTTGTGTCAGTACTGAATTGTAAATAAACAGACTGCAGCTGTGTATAATTTTGTACTCCTGACTCTCTGAGATAGCTAAATTATAAAGCTAGTCTCTTATGATTATTTTGATGAAGCGTCGGGGACGTCTTACTGCTTTATCTTTAATGTTCATTTAATTGCTGATGTGACTTGATTGATTGAGACATAGAACTCTGTGGGACCATAGGAGACTTGATTGTAGCATGTACCCCCTAGTCTTTCGGCAGCCACGATCGCCGTATGACGTTACGTACCTCATATGGAGTAGCTGGCCTAGTCCGTCTCCGTATTTCGGTACTGGGGCGTGACAAGGTTTTAGTGGTGGCCCATACAGGTCTGTTTTTCAGACTTGTGGGGTATTGTAAATTATTAGGAGTCTCAATCAAAACTTGTTCCCCTTGAAATTCTGTTTCGAATTCTCTGTCCTTGCCTTGATCTCTAACCTGACTTGCATCCTCGAAATCTTCCTCGTTCGGACTTGATAATCTTATATCTTTCTCCATAGGGGTGCTTCATTCTCAGTAGCGGGTGAGGCCCAAGAGGAAGAGCAGCGAGAGCATGGCTCGACTGGGCACCAGCAGGGGAGAGAACCTTCCCCAGGGCGGACACGAGAAGAAATGGAACCAGAGGCAGAGCAGCCACAGGTTATTGAAACTCCTGCAGCACCAGCAGCGACGGCAGTACCAGATGCCGTAGCACTCCTGGTGATCATCCGGGGGATTCTTGTTACTCACCAACAGCAACAGACTCAGCAGCAGGAGCAGAACGTGTTGCTGAACTAAGGGATTCAGTTAGATCTTGAGAGGAGTGCCGGGGTTGACTCGGGAGCATCAGGAAGGTTCCGTCGCTTGAACCCGAGGTATTTTGATGGCACGGAGGATGCCATCACTGCGGATGCATGGATTCAAGACATTGAAGCCATTCTTGTGGCAGCCAAGGTTCCAGATGATGAGAAGGTTGATCAGGTCAAATTAGTACTTCAGGATCTTGCCCGCGACTGGTGGGCATCAGAAGAAGTTGGTATAAGATGCCCTGTTCGTTGGACCACCTTCAGTGAAAGATTCAAGACCAAGTATTTTGGCGTAGTAGCTCGATATGAGCTCCAGTAGAAGTTTATTAGTCTCAAGCAAGCAGGCAAGACCGTAGATGGGTATGCAGTAGAGTTCTGCAGATTGTGCCATTTTGCCCCAGCAATGGTGGCAACGGAGCCAGAGAAAGCTATGAGGTTCCAGCAGGGACTTTATTTGGAACTATTACAGCTTGTGGAGGGACACGACTACCAGACGTTTGACGCTGTTTTGACGGCCGCTCGGAGGCACGAGCTTACCCAGCAGAGGTTGGCATCGAGGACAGGAGGTCAGAAGAGATCTCATTCCCAGGTTGGAGGAGGAGTAATGCAGCGAACATCGGCACCAGCACCCGGTGTACATATTCATGATGCAGGAGCGCCGCGGAGGACGGCCGTGTCAACTAATTTAGCACCAGTTCGGCATCAGCAGCCGAGGAACCAACAGCAGCGTCAGGGAGCACCCCAGGGCTGTACATTCTGTGGGAAGGCAGGGCACACGAGGGAGGTGTGCCGGTCAGCGAATGGCTTATGCTTGAGGTATGGTAGTTCAGACCACCGTATCTCCACTTGTCCTGTGATGCAGAGGCCAAGAGGGCCAGCTCAGCAGTTTTCAGCATTGCCAGCTCCGGTGGCAACCCCGAGTGGAGGGCCAGTATTAGCAGTGAGGCCCCTAGCCCAGCGTCTACCAACACAGGCTCAGATGTTTCGCCAAGCACAGAAAGCCGGAGGCCCTCAAAGGCAGCCACAACATGGTCGAGGAAGGCCGCAACAAGGGGCTCCGCGGGGCCAGGACCAGGCTCTCACATTATCTTTGGGAGAGGCTCTAGCGTCTAGTGACGTGGTGGCAGGTAAAATTCTCGTCACCTCATTTCCCGCTGTAGCATTATTTGATTCAGGCGCTACTCATTCATTCATCTCTGCATAATATGCTACACGGATTGGACTAGTGTTTGAGGCATTGCCGGAGAGGATGGTTATACTCACCGGCAATGGGCTCGTAGAAGTGAGCAGAGTGCGCTTTTCATGTCCGGTAGAGGTGTGTGGGCATTTACTGCCCGCATCATTGATTGAATTCCCTATGGGGAATTTTGATGTTGTTCTTGGCATGGACTGGTTGAGAGACAGTCATGCGACAATTGATTGTAGATGAGGTAGGGTCATATTCAGCGTTCCTGGGATGGAACAGTTCATCTTTACTCGAACCTTGAAGAATCAGGCCGGAGGCGTCCTCTCAGCAGCAGTGTCAGAGCCAGGACAGATTCCGAGAGTGGTCGAAGATTTTCTCGACGTCTTCCCTGATGAGCTCCTAGGGATACCCCCAGTCAGAGAGGTAGAATTTAGCATTGAGTTGAACCCTGGAACGAGGCCTATTGCAGACAGAGTTTACAGAATGTCGCCGTCAGAACAGGATAAGTTGTATCAACATGAGGAAGAGTTGAAGTCTAAGGGATTCATCCGAGACAGTAAATTGCCCTGGGCCGCGCCAGTGATTCTAGTTCCCAAGAAGGATGGGTCGACGAGGATGTGCATCGACTACCGCAAGCTGAATGCAGTAACAGTAAAGAATAAGTACCCGCTACCAAGGATTGATGACCTGTTTGACCAGTTGAGCAAGGCCAGCATCTTTTCCAAGATCGATCTTCGGTCGGGATACTATCAAGTAAGAGTCCGGGAGCAAGACATACCGAAGACAGCATTCAGATCTAGATATGGGCATTATGAGTTTTTAGTAATGCCCTTTGGACTAACCAACGCCCCTGCAGTATTCATGGATTTAATGAACCGCATCTTTCTGCCGTATTTGGATAAATTTGTGGTGGTGTTCATAGATGATATCCTTGTCTATTCCAGCAGTGAAGAGGAGCATGAGAAACATCTTAGGACTGTCTTACAGACATTGAGGGAGCATCAACTATATGCGAAGCTCGACAAGTGTGAATTCTGGTTAGACCACATTTCGTTCCTGGGACATGTAATTTTTGGAGCATGAGTGTCAGTGGATCCGAAGAAGATTGAGGTCGTAGAGCATTGGCCAGTCCCGAGAACGGTTGCAGAAGTGCGAAGTTTCTTAGGATTAGCTGGTTACTACAGAAGGTTCGTGGCGGACTTTGCCAGGATCTCTGTGCCCTTAACGCGTTTGACGCACAAGGACGTAGAGTTTGTTTGGTCAGCTAGCTGTCAGGCATCGTTTGAAGAATTGAAAAAGAGATTGATCTCAGCCCCGATCTTGACGCTTCCAGTAGGAGCGGGAGGCTTTACAGTATATTGTGACGCATCAAGGAAGGGTCTTGGATGTGTATTGATGCAGCATGGAAAGGTGATAGCATATGCATCTCGGCAGCATCGAGACCATGAGAAGAATTACCCGACTCACGATTTGGAGTTAGCAGCTGTGGTGTTTTCACTCAAGTTGTGGAGGCATTATTTATACGGGGATCGGGTAGAGATCTATACTGATCATAAGAGTTTGAAATACGTGTTCATGCAGCGAAATTTGAACATGAGGCAAAGAAGATCACTACAACAAAAAGACCTATTAATGACGCTCGACAAGGAGTTTTAATGACGGCTGATATATAAGCGTTATTAAGTTGAAAAATACCTTTTTTCTATGACGGTTTGGGCTAATTTTGGGCTTTTTATAACGTTTATAAAACAAAGCGTTATTAATAGTTTAGAGCGGTGGCAAACTTGTAATATTTTTTAACTTCAATTTTTGGCAAAATCCTTCCTATAGCCCGCCTCTCCCCCAAAACATTCTGATCTTCTCTTCTCCTCCTTTCTTCTCTCTCCTCTCCCCCAACTCCAAAACCCTAACCCTAGATCCAAAATCTTCGAGGAGGGCCTCACGCTCCTCGTCGCCCTCCAGGACAAGCTCAAGGCCGTCGCGCACGCGATCGACAATAACGCGAAGGAGGAGCGTTAGGGTTCTGCTCGTCCTCTTCTCCGCGCTCTCCCTCTCCTTCCTCCGACGTCGTCGATGTCGTGGGTCCGCAACCACCTCCGCTTCATCGGTTCTGGCGCCGGCCTCGGATCCGAAGCCCTCATGGGTCAGTTCCTCTTCCTTACACCCTCCTCTCCTCTTCTTCTCCTTCCTTTCCCGGCCCCATAAAAATTTCATATAAGTCATGCCATTATATATATATATATATATATATATATATATATATATATATATATATAGATATATGCCACTATAGTAGAATGAAACATGTTGGTAGAAGCAAATTTTGTTTTCATTTTGAAGTAGTAGCAAGCAGTAGGGGATGGATCAGATGGAAATGTCAGCAGCTGGGATCGCCAGAACCAAGTCAGACCAGCTGGAGACTGCGACCGCGGCAGCGAGGCAGTCGCTGATACTTGAAATAAAGTTAAGAACTATGTAGCATAAAGTTTTATTTTGAGTAAGTTGATACTGGATAATAATCAGAAAATTTGTTATGTTATGAAAAAGTAGGAATATTAGGAAAATCGTTCCCAGAAAGCACAAAGAAGGACACTAAATACAATGAATCTTGAATGGTAGGGCAACATGCTGACTTGAGAGAGCCTAAAAAAATAAAATTCAACACGTCAAGACACATCAAACGAGTAGGTATCTAATGATCACATTATCAAGTATTATGATTCATCAGCACTGAACGGAATTGGTAACTTGCCTCGAGTCTAATAGTTTGAATGTAATACCATTGAACCTTCGGTAATAACTTATAAGAGCAACAACTCTATTCCTATTTTTTCATCCCAATCCTCTCATTGAAGTTAAGTAAAGAATTCTTATAAGATATGCCTAATTGATAATAATTAGTGAATTATATGTCACGAGAAAGTAGGAATATTAGGAGCATGGTTATGTGAAGCGCCACAACATACACCAGGTGTGCACCAAATGGCCCCTATAAACACAACTACAAAAAAAAGCTATAAAGGCACGATATTAAGGGACATGCTACGGGCAGTGCAATACAATGAGTCCTTAAATAGTAGGGCAAGAACAGGCACCATACATCCTAAATTGGGTTCCACATGATTAGGACACAACGAAAGAATACATGTATAAAAATTATCAGTATTGTGATTCATTCACACTAAACTATATTGTTATCTTGTCTAAAATCTAGATACTTGAAGTAATAATCATTGAACCATTGATATAACTTATAAGAGAACTCCCATGTCAGTTCCAAATGTGTGTCAAAGTAGTGCTTGCAAGTATCATAAACTTGTCGTACAATAAGTATTAAAAATAAAATTCAAATAAGTAAACTGTATACACATTTGACAACTCTCCAGCACGTGTAAAATGGAGCGTTCCAAAGAGGATTGTATCCAAGATATCCTAACCGACATGGTCCCTCGTCTCAACTTGCATCGCATGGGATTCAGACCTGATTCGAATGGCCCATAATCCTGAGTAATATGTAGGGTTCCAACTGACTAAAATATAAATATAACAAGCTGTACTCGACTCAACCAAACAAAAAGTAACTAGTTAGTTTTGGGGAGAAAATTTTGGATCTAGGCAATAAGAAGAATTGGACAAGCAACCTGAACAGGATCCAATAAAAAAAATGAAATTTATTAAGTTTGGCTAAGTTTGGTTAACATTTAAGACACCAATAGCGTGAGGCTGGATTAACAGGGATATGATCCCATCCCTTTATGTGATGTCTCCAGGGAGGTAGGTACCAGAACTGCAGCCAGGAAAGCAGTAGGGGATGGATCAGATATATTTGTCTACACATTTTCCATGATTTTGTAGCTGAAGCTATCATTTATTATCTTTTACACATAAGGTATGTTAGCTCAAGTGGTTCATATGATATGAGTTTTCTAGCGGGCATTATACTATTATTGTTTGAATCTCTCTGAACATATTTTTTATAGCTTCAAAATGAAAACTGAAAAATTCTTGGAGTAAAACTGCTGAAACCAAAATACTTGGTTGATCAAAACTGGAACCGAGTACTAAATTATCCAAGTTTATTTGGTTTTAAGACTTGAGATATCCATTGTGATATGTTTTCGAACTTATGCTCATTGCTAAATCCATATGGCTAACCGTTCTCAGGTGCAAAGAGGCTTCATCATGGACAAGGGTTTCATTTGTTGATCTGTCCTTTTCTTATAATTCACTGATAAGTTCTTAATTTGATATCCCACCCTTTCAGGTTTTAACAGGTTCAAGTCTAAAAGCCAAATCATACTGTCATTTTCTATACCAAAAAATCCAAATGGTTATCGAAAAGTTTTTCTTTCTTATCCACATTTATCCCAATATTTGTCCTAATTATATCATCTTAAATCATGCAATTTTTCTCAGTTATTCATTTAGAATTATTTTTGACAGACCATAGTATTTTCTTCATGACCAGCTTGAATTTTTATTTGGCATCTTTGTGCTTCTCTTATCTGATTTAATCTGTACTTGGCTTGTACTAATCTTCTGGTCTCTAATACGCCCAATTTGTTTGCAATTTTATGGCTTGTTTTGCAGCCAAGCTTTTCTTTGCATATGTTTACTGGGCATAATTCTTAAGTGACTTCACTGGATTTTCATCCAAAAAAGACCAATATTTTGTGCTCTTGTGATGACAGTGGTGAAATACGTGTATGGAATGTTGGTCAGCCTTTGGGGGTGCTTTATTCCAAGGTTGGTTTGGTGACTTAACTAAATATAGTTATTTTGAAAGAAAAATTTCTTTTGTTTTTCTCTGAGGTTATGTCTGCATTCTTGGAACTAATCTAACTATTGACGAGCAGGGTGGGTCCCGTCAAGTGAGATTTCAGCCTGGAACTGGCCAGTTTCTGGCTGCAGCTGCAGAAAATGTGGTGTCGATTTTTGATTTTGACGCGAAAAGGAAGGCACACACACTACAGGTCCTCTGAGACAAAATTATCTCTAACTGGGCAATATGATTTGGAACTTTGAACGCATGCATTATCCGGTCATTATATTTTACATATTATTGTTTACCCTGTATCTTAAAACATGCAGGGTCATAGCAAGGAGGTACTATCTGTTAGTTGGGATGCGAAAAAAAAATTTGATTGTTCAAACTTAAGAAAAAAAATTAGTAGTTCTAATTCTACCTTTAGTTAAACTAAAATTTAAGAAGATGAGGTTTAAAGCATGAACCATTGATATATCGTTTTTAATGCCTTAGTCATTGAAGTTTTTGAAGATTAGCTCATAGAGCTCTCTCTATTTTTAAATTTGTAAGTTGGTGTTATCTTAATGTGTTGATAATACTTGTTATAGATGCATGGTGGAATTGTAGCTAACTAGTATTAATTTTTTTCTCAGGTGCACATGAAGATGCAACTATTATTGCAGTGGTGGGATTTGCTACATGTGATGTTGACAGTTTTGATGTGCTCAAGTTGAAGCCAAAGTAGTTACTTGTTTTGAGGATTCATTTAAGTAGTAGTTGTACATATATGTTTTTGGATACCCTATTTTGAGATAATGTAATGAAGATGGTGATATAACATTTCGATGTTTTCTTGTAAATATAGTTCAAAGTTGTTGTTTTAAAATTGAATTGAAAAGTTTTTCGAAAGTAATATATAATGTGCAGTATTGAGTGTTATAAATGTGATGAGTTCAGTAATATGAGTGTTATAAATGTGCTGCATTGAGCCTATACATATTATCTATTCATGACGTTTTAAAATTGTTCTGAATTGTGCACTATATATTAACTATTCATAACGCTTTTATAGAAACTATTCATGACGGTTATTTTATGACGTATTTAAAAAACATTTATAACACCCGTTTTTATAATGGTTGCTGTGGAAAAAAAAAGCGTCATGGTTCGTCATTAATGACGTTTTTTAGCCGTCATTAAAAGGGTTTTTTGTTGTAGTGGATGGTTAGAACTGCTGAAGGATTTTGATTTAGATCTTCAGTATCATCCAGGCAAGGCTAATATAGTTGCAGATACGCTGAGTAGGAGAGACAGTGCCTTATTCTTGACCTCGCAGAAGCATATTCTAGAAGACCTTCAGAGTATGGGAATCGAAGTAGTTTTGCCAAGGGATATAGGAAGAATGACCAGTATACAGATTCAGTCAACCTTAGTAGAGAGGATAAGGGCAGCACAAGCAGGAGATTCATAGATTCAGAAGTTGCGGTCGGAGTGTGAATCAGGCCGTAGGAAGGAGTTAGTAATTCATGAAGATGGTACACTCAGGTTTGGAAACAGACTCTGTGTACCGAGTGGAGACCTTCGGCAAGAAGTTATGTTCGAAGCTCATAGTTCTATTTACTCCATTCATCCAGGAGGAACGAAGATGTATCGAGATATCAGGCAGTACTTTTGGTGGAATGGCATGAAAAGAGAGATAGCGAGATTTGTATCCAAGTGTCTGGTATGTCAGCAGGTGAAAGCCGAGCAGCAGAGACCAGCAGGATTGCTACAGCCGCTTCCTATCCCGAAATAGAAATAGGAGCACATCACGATGGATTTTGTGACCGGTTTACCTAGATCCCCGGCTGGCAAGAATGCAGTCTGGGTAATAGTAGATCGACTCACGAAGGTCGCTTATTTCCTTCCCTTCCGAGTTGGACAGACTACTGAGCAGCTAGCAGAAATGTACATGAAGCAGATAGTAAGGCAGCACGGTGTTCCAGTTAGTATAGTATCAGATCGGGATATGCGGTTTACTTCCCATTTTTGGCGGAGCTTACACCAAAGTTTGGAAACCAAGTTAAGATTCAGTACTGCTTACCATCCACAAACTGACGGACAATCAGAAAGAACCATTCAGACATTAGAAGATATGCTACGGACGTGTACCTTAGATTTTGGCGGATCTTGGGAGGATCACCTTCATCTAGTGGAGTTCTCCTATAACAACAGCTATCAGGCTAGCATTCAGATGGCCCCGTTCGAAGCATTGTACGAAAGGAAGTGCAGGTCCCCTTTGGCATGGGACGACGTCGGAGAACGGAAGTTGTTGGGGCCAGAGATGATCACGTAGACTGTGGAGATAGTTAAGTTGGTCAGAGAGCGCCTTCGAGTTGCACAGGACCGACATCGTCATTGGGCAGATCAGCATCGTAGGCCTCTAGAGTTTAGAGTTGGCGACCAAGTATTTCTGCGAATTTTGTCTACTCGGGGTATCATCAGATTTGGAACCCGGGGAAAGCTTAGTCCAAGATACGTTGGTCCTTTTAAGATTCTCGCTTGGGTAGGCGATGTGGCTTATCGACTTGCCCTTCCGCCTTCGTTAACTGGTATACATGATGTGTTTTATGTGTCCCAATTACGTGGGTATGTCCCGGATCCGAGTCATGTCCTCGATCATTCTGAGTTAGTCGTTGGTACCGACCTAACTTACGAGGAACAACCCGTGTCTATTTTGGATCGACGAGAGAAGGTACTCAAGAATCGGATGATAAGCCTTGTCCGTGTTTCTTAGAACCATCACTCTTCGGGAGAGTCAACCTGGGAGCGCGAGGACGAGATCAGATCTCGGTATCCGCATTTGTTTGACTAATGAGGTATATTTTTTACGCCTTAGTGACACGATTCCATGCTTATCTGCACCTACTTGTTGCACTTTGTGATGTATGATAGTAACTGCTATGATAGTTAATTTGTATATGATTGTGCCTTGCTTGTCCTGATTTTACTATCCTGCCTTGGCTGGAATTTCGAGGACATAATTTTTCTAAGAAGGGTAGAGATGTCACTCCCCGATCCTGGAATATGTATTTTAATACGTAAACCGATAAATTGTATTTATCTTGTATTTATACGATATTTATATGCTGTATTTCTTCATGCATTTCCCAAAAATATTCGACAAAAAATTATTTCGTAATTTATTTTCTGCATTTGGGCCTACAGTCTTAGCTCATTTGGGTAACCCATTTTTGGTTCACCAATGGTTCATCATGAACCCTTGGGTTCAAGATTCTATATAATAACTCATCTCATTCTCTCTCTTCTCATTTATTTCCTCTCATTTATTTTCCTCCACCAACCAAGGCAAGTGTCAACTTGCTCAAGAGATGGATCCATAAATGTTGATGTTTTCTTACAAAATTATTTGTCAAAATATGTTCTTCTCCTCATTCTATACTAGTTTAGAACTTGAAATTTCCCATTTTGAAGCTTTAATTTTTGTAGATCTAAGTTTTAACCATTTTCGGATCTTCTTGGTTTTGATCTAGCAAACTTTATTATTTTCAAGTTTTGATGGTTCAATGTAGTAGAGAATTCTATTCTACCCAATTTTGACCTTTGAAAAGTTGGATTTGGATTTACTTTGACCAAGTTATGGACTTTTGAAGCTTTGGGTTCAAACCATGGAGTTCTCGTTGTTTTGGAGAAGACAGTGAGCAGTGTGCACGAGCTTTCTAGCTTGCGCCACTGAGCTGCGCGCGCTCTTTAGCGTAGCGCAGTCTGGCTCATACGCTGCCTTGATGAGGAGTCGTATGGACCTCATACGCTGCCTTGACAAGGAGTCGTATGGACCTCATACGCTGCCTTGACAAGGAGTCGTATGGACCTCATACGATGCCTTGATGAGGAGTCGTATGGACCTGATACGCTGCCTTGATGAGGAGTCGTATGGACCTCATACGCTGTCTTGACAAGGAGTCGTATGGACCTCATACGCTGCCTTAATGAGGAGTCGTATGGAGTACATACGCTGCCTTTTGGAAGCGTATGTCTAGCATACGCTGACCTGAGCGTAACCTGACCTGAGCGTAGCCTGACCTGAGCGTAGCCTGACCTGAGCGGAGCCTGACCTGAGCGTAGCCTGACTTGAGCGTAGCCTGACTTACCTTATATTTTTATATGTATATATTATATTACATATATAGGAAAATGTTTGAGTATGCTATATATCCTTACGCCTTTTGTCCTGAGCATGATATGAGCACTAATGTGACCGCGGTGAATAAAGTGTTCCTACCTGATACTTGTACCTGAATGTCCCAGTTCTCGTTCATGCTCGACAAATGACTCGTAACTCCACGTGGCATATTTGCAATGATGCATTACACCGAGGAAGGTAGAACATGTTGACATACTGATTGACATGGATCCTCTCTTGGGGTACTCGTACTTGAATACGACTTTTAGGAGGATAATCATGCAGGCCACAGCATGTGAGTCCAAGATTTTACCTAGGGTTAAACTAGGCAACTAAATATACTAGATGCATGGGGAGGGCAGAATCCCGAGATCGTGTTATACCAGCCGCCTTGAGATATTGTCTCGACGCGTCGGCTGGTCTCCACGGATACTGTGTCATCTACAACGAGTGGATGACTGTATCCGATTAATTCCTGCTATATATTATATGTCTTGGCAATGTGGCCTTACGAGGGACCTGTGCTCAATGATACCTGTCTACGCGAACCCCTGGGTTGGCTAGCCTTGCTGGAAAGATACGATCTGAGGATTTTGAAATAACATGACGCGAGGATAACCTCATCCCATTAGAAACTCGTAGACTTGATTGGCCGTGAAAACGACTTGCTTGTATCCTGTTTACCTTCCGTGAATAACTGAGGGAAGCAGACTGTCGTGGTACGTGATCCAACCCATATTCTTGTTTGATTGTTGGGTTGGTTATCGTACTATGACAGGCTGTAGACCGAAGTTATGAACGGAAGACTTATTCTGGTTGTGAAGTGCTACTTCTGTGAATGACTGAGGAACATGGTCTATCATGGTACATGATCCAACCCATGTTCTTGTTTGATTGTTGGGTTGGTTATTGTGCTGCGATAGGCTATCGACCGAAGTCACTATCAGGAGATTTTATTGTTCATACCTTTTAACTTATGTGAAAGTTATAGAGTACAACACGTCCCGACTCCATGCGGCACCTTTTGTCCTTGTTTGGTTGTAAGGGTGCCATATGGGTTCGAGGTTGTTGCGCTACCCTATAATAGTAGCATAAGTATTACTATTATCAATCATTCTATTAACTGGGTTTTTAATCTTAACTCTTGTGCCCTTTTGGCGGTACTTGCTATTCGGGGCTGACCCCGCTGGTTTTGTTTGGCCAGATCTCGTAGCAGAGCCAGAGGACACGATCTTCCTCCCTGACATCCATAGTGCATACTAGGAGCATGGTGGTTCGGGGACTCGAGTGGGTTTCTTCTCCACCACTCCTGCTTATATTTTGTGCGGCATTTAGCCACCGACACCTGTTAGCCGGATTACTTGATATTTTGTGTCAGTACAGAATTATAAATAAACAGACTGCAGCTGTGTATAATTTTGTACTCCTGACTCTCTGAGATAGCTAAATTATAAAGCTAGTCTCTCATGATCATTTTGATAAAGCGTCGGGGACGCCTTACTGCTTTATCTTTAATGTTCATTTAATTGCTGATGTGACTTGATTGATTGAGACATAGAACTCTGTGGGACCATAGGAGACTTGATTGTAGCATGTACCCCCTAGTCTTTCGACAGCCACGATCGCCGTATGACGTTATGTACCTCATATAGAGTAGCTGGCCTAGTCCGTCTCCGTATTTCGGTACTGGAGCGTGACACCCGTGTACCCCATTGCCGCATAAGACTCTCATTCACGCAGCCGCATGAGACCTTTGCGCTCTTTCGAGCCGCATGTGCCCTTTCTTACCAGATGCATGAGCCAGATTCTCTGAGCCGCTTGAGTCTGTGTTCCCGAGCCGCATGAGACTCTCTCCCTTGCTGCATGGCTTTTCCCGTAGCCTTGCACCCTTTTATTATATTGGAATGTTACATTTATGCTTATATAACTTGGGTCCCTTGCTAGAGTGTTTGTATCATGTAAAGTTTGCACATGTTCCATTAACACGATAGTGGCCCATCGTGGCGCACCCTTGACAAGTAAACCTGACATGATATGCTGCTACGACAGCAAGCCTGACATGACCAGTATGTATAACCTGGACACCGTAGACGATTGTGTTTGTACAAATAAACCAGTATTGTCTTGCATCATGTCTAAGATAGGGAACCCTGAATACCACGGTAGGGGTACCTACTGAAATCGACTAAGGCTAATAACTAGAAAATTCAGTAGCCATGAAGAGATTTTCCCACCTACGGGCAATTCCGTTATCTGGGCGCCCCATCATGGGATTTGTAGCCTACCGTCGAGTAGGGCACATTTTCAGCACACTGTCATGTGTTGCAACCACCAACTACTTAAGGGTACATGCGTTCTTGGACAATGTACCCACATGAATTCAATCCCCTAATTGTGCCTGGATAACCTGGATGGTCTGCAGGGCTTGTGGCTGTTGGGATAATCTCATTGCATTTGCTAGTAACTAGGCCTGTGATAACCCTAGTTAGTTAAAGTATCAAGCCGTACTCTTTGCTTGGCCGTGATTGATTGAATGGAGTCTAGCCCAGCTTTGTCTCGTCTTGATCCTGTACAAGATTGTGATATGACCTGATTACTTATGCTTGCCTTAACAATAACGATCAGGGGTCTAGTTATGTTCAGGCGAAGGGTTACAACCCCGGTCCTTGTTTGGTTTAAGGGTTGTAACCTGGCTCCCGGAGCAGTTCTGTGTCCTCTTTTCGTTTATTGTCTTATTGCATCCCATGCCATGCTCATCATGTTTTACCTTACTTCAATAGCATGATTATTTATACTGGCCTTAACAATAAAGATCAGGGGTCCAGTTCTGTTCAGGCAAAGGGCTACAACCCCAGTCCTTATTTGGTTTAAGGGTTGTAACCTGGCTCTGGGAGCAGTTTTGTGTCCTCTATTCGTTTATTGTCTTATTACTTTGTCAATAGTATTTGAGACGGGTTTTTATTCAGGTGAAGGATTGCAACCCCGGTCCTTGTTTGGTTTAAGGGTTGCAATCTGGCTACTTGAATGGTTTTCTCGTACTCAATTCATTATTGTTGTCCCTGTTATTATCAGTTTTTGTTATAATTATCTTTAATATTCAATTATTAGATGCTGGTTTTAGTTCCTAAGTGAAGCCTCCTTTGTGGCACTTGCTCTTTTTGGGGTCTATTCCAGCTGGTTTTGTATGGCTAGATACCGGAGCAGCTCCAGAGGATTTACCTACCTTCCAGCCAGATGGTGACCACCAGACGTAACCCTGGCAACGAGTGAGTTTCTTTTGTTCTTCCACTTTATTGTAAAAATATTATTTTGAGGCGTTTAGCCGACGAGCACGTGTTAGCTCGATTGCACCTTTATTTACTGTCTGCCTACGAGCTGTAACATGATTGACAAATCCTAGGGTTGATCATGTATGACTAAAACTTTTACTATATCTATATCGAGTATTTGACTATATATATATATATATATATATATATATATATATATATATATATATATATATATATATATATATAATGGGCAGCAAGAGTCTTGTGTGCGTAATGTATTAGCGTATATATCATCAAAATCATATTAAATAATGTTATATTTATCTGTAATTATATATATATATATATATATATATATATATATATATATATATATATATATATATATATATATATATATATATATATATATATATAAGTTTATTGTTTATATATAGGTATTATATACATAGGAAATGTTATAGAGTGCAAATAATAGATATATTTTTGTATGGTTTTATATATATATATAGAAAAAATATAATTCCTTTATATTTAAATAAGAAATTATATATTAACTCATATATATGCGGTATTTACATGTCTTTTATGAACATACTATATATATATATATATATATATATATATATATATATATATATATATATATATATATATATATATATATATATATATATATATATATATATAAATATATATATATATATATATATATATATATATATATATATATATATATATATATATATATATATATATATATAATAAAAAATATTATATATATATATATATATATATATATATATATATATATATATATATATATATATATATATATATATATATATATATATATATATATATATATATGAGTACAAAAAAAATATATATATGAGTACAAATAATAGATATGAGTACAAAATATAAATATATATATATATATATATATATATATATATATATATATATATATATATATATATATATATATATGAGTACAAAAATATATATATATATATATATATGATTACAAAAAAAAATATATATGAGTACAAATAATAGATATATTTTTGTATGGTTTTATATATATAGTGAAAATATAATTCCTTTATATTTAATATTAACTCATATATATGCGGTATTTACATGTCTTTTATGAAGATACCATGTCCTTGTATATATATATATAAAATATATATATATATATATATATATATATATATATATATATATATATATATATATATATATATATATATATATATATATATATATATTGTCCATGTATATGTTAGTGTGTGTGTGTGTGTTCACCAAAATCATATTAAATAATATTATATTTATCAGCAATTATATAGAAATATATAAGTTTATTGGTTTATATATAGGTATTATATATAGGAAATGAAGAACACAATAACAAATAATTGTTCTGATCTAGACAGCTCATACATATTTCGAGTCGGACTGGAGTCCGCTTGAATGCTAGCTGGCCATTGTCACGTGGCCTGGTCCTATGTATTTTGGGACTGGAGCGTGACATGGTTTTTGTTGTGGCCCGTGTAGGTCTCGTCTTCGCAAAGTGTGCGCAGTCGTGGTGGTATCTAGGATAGGTATACCACTATGAGCCTGCTACCAACTAAGGTATAGGATTGGAGGATACATCCACAACTAGGATTATAGGCTTCCCTAGGACTCTTCGGCACGGTTGCCGAAGACATGATTGTTATTGTGTTTTTCATTTTCTATTATTTGACTAAACCCTTCCATGTTGACTTTTTGAGTAATCTTTCTCGTCCCTTTTCCTAAGTGGTTGGAAAATATCTTGTGAATTGGTCCAAGGAAAGTTCGAGATATTATATTTATCCTTGTACTACGAAATTGAAAGTTTTTGCATCCAGAGAAATATTAGCGAGGTAGGATTTCAGATGATGGCATCATGGTCACATATGTTTCTCGGATTTACTTGAACCATACCCTATGCATTTGATTGACATTTTGTGGATTTGGCCAAGATGAGCTCAAGAACCTGTATTATCTGGCGTGACAGATGTATACTGTTGCCATCCGTCGTATTATGGAATAAAAAAGTTATTTGCAGTCGGATGCACACTGACGTGGTAGTAACTTCACGTGAAGTAATTACGGAGGTATATGATTCTCGAGTTTTACCTAGACTATATTCTATGCAACTCGCTTGCCTTTATACTGTTCTTGGAAATTATTTTGACCATCTTTCTGCTTTGCTTGACCCTAACCATGATTGATATTGATATGGATTGCTCGACCCAACCTTAGGTCCTTGGTACCTATCTATTTCATAGATGGCTAAATTATACAAAACCTCATAGTTATATTATAGAGTAAAACTTGAATATGTATGTGTTGGCTTAATTATAATGTTTGGGTAGTCAAGACTGGATAAATTTCCTTAGAGGTTGATTGGATTAAGCTTCTAGGCCAGGTATGAACGTCATGTTATATAGGACTTATAGTCTATTAAGAATGAGTACATGAAGCGAACTATAGGGTTTCATTGATGATAATGGAGGTTGACGACATTATGCCTAAGATAGAATAGTGATGCAATGACCGCCTTAGCTGAAGAATAGAAAATTTAAACAATACACTTAAATTCTTTAGGATTGAGCACTTATAGGGTTTTGATGATTAGGCCATATATTTGACCTCGGGAATTAATAAGTAACTTTGGATTATAGGAGACTTGCTAACAAGGTACAAAGGTAAATAACACGAATTATAAATGAGATTTTTATTGCTATGATGAATATGGATATGGCCTTAAGGAATATAACACTAGTGATGGAAAGAGAAGAGAGAAAGAAAGGGAAAGAGGGGGGGGGGGGGGAGGGAGAGAGAGAGAGAGAGAGAGAGAGAGAGAAATGTTAACTTGAGCTTAGTAGATTGCCTACTTATAAGTAATTAGAATAGCCGATGATGTGTTAACAAGGACATGTTGAGGTGGACCTTATAGATAGGTTGCAGTTAACATAAATAAAAGTGTTTATGTGACTAATCTGATTAGGTATAGTTGATTGTCTATATCCGATTATAAGAATTGTTGAAGAAGATTGAAGGTAATTGGTGCAAGGACTTCACGGTTGATAAAATAGGGGTATCTATAATAGGGTAATAGAACCAACTATTTGTGATTGTAAATGAACGGATGGTTGACGACTATGCATTGTTGACACTTATACATATCTTGTGGTTGACCAACATTTTAGACTACATAAAGATTCCTTTTTGATATGAAAGATCCTAAAAGGGTAAATGGCATAGCCTATGATTAAGAGGACCCTCGTCGACCTAGACGTTCCATGGCAGATAAGGAGACTCGAACAACATGAGTAGGGAATATGGATAAGATTTATTACAATGTGTTTTCCTAGTGTTAATATTAGCTTGTACTCGTAAGATGCATGACCTAGCCTATGGTAGTAATGTCTATGGAGTCTTTAAGAAATAATCGTGGCAAAAGACATGAAGTACAATGGATCGATAGCTTGGAAGTGTCACCATCAGGAAGATGGAATGTCAGAGTTCGAGAGTGCTTAAGTCACCAGGAGTTGCAACCTGCCCCCTAACCATATTATCGTTTGCTCAACTGAGTTACTTACCTCCCGTACCTAGACTATGTTTCCTTGTTCCCCTAGTCATTCACTATTTGTACAAATAAATCCTCGCCCTTCTTTCTAGCTTATCATGCTCTTGATTTCAATATCATTATGTACAATGTGTCAGCAAATATGTTATATAAGGCATTCTCTTTGTATCTACCGCCAAACTCTTTATGACTTCTTCTTGTGTTCGACCTTTAATTTCGAGGACGAAATTCTTCTAAGGCGGGTAGGATATAAACTCCCTAAAATCTTTGAATTTTCAAGATTTTATATCGTTATAATTTTTTTTCATTATCCATGTCTTTATTATTATTGTTAAATTAATATTGCTACCTTATATAACATTTTACATATTAAATGATTTAGTATTAATCTAAATTAGCTAATCAATAGATGGGCCTTAATTAATTTGCTTGGGCCTAAAGTTTTTTATTATGATTTTTATGAGTATGATTTCTTAAGTTAATACCTAATAGTAACATTGGGCTCAAATTCCATGCAAATATATGGAATATGTTTTGTTCGGCCTTAAGCTTGTGTAGAGAGTATTTGTTCTTAGTAAATCCCTAAACCCCCATCCTAAGCCCAGCCAATTGTTATTCTTTTTTCCCGTAATTGCAAAGCCCAGCAATTCCAAAGCCCAGCCTAATCCCCCACAACTCCCTCAGCGGGTCCGGGTCGGGCAGAGACCAAACTCGCGACCCGTTAATCAGACCCACACCTAGGGGTGTGCATAAACCGACCAAACCGACCAAGCCGAACCGGATCGAACCAAACCGATGGTCCGATTGGTTTGGTTCGGTTGGAATTTAAAAAAATCGACCGGTTCGGTTCGGTTAATGGTTTGATAATTCAAAAACCGATTAAAACCGAACCGAACCTAACACACTACATTAGTTTTAATTTTAGGCTTTAACCTTTAGGTTTAGGCCCTTTAGGTTCAGTTGAGCTGACTGGTCCATGATAGTTTATTATTTTGATAGCATATAGGAGGAGTAGCTACGCCTCCCTAAACCTAACTTCACCAAAACTAAATAAAGGCGGCTACAACTCTCTCTCTCTTTCTTCATTTTTTTCCTATTTTCTCCCTCTCCACTCTCCAGATCCAGAGAGAGACACGGTCGAGTGTCGGCCAATCTCAGCCGGCAAGTCTCCTACGACTAGTCTCCTCCTCATCCTCGAGAGTCGAGACTCTCCTTTCCATAGACGGGTAAATAATATAGATACTATATGTATATTTAATAATAAATAATATATGTATAGAAATATTTGCTTGCAAGCAGCTGCTGGATATACTTGATTCTCTATTTACTTGAAGAGTGTTTTTATTTTGATTGCAAGCTGTTGTTGGTTATATTCTTCCAATGGTTTGTTTATACATTTGATTCCCTAAAGTGTGTTTATTTTGGAATGTTGGTGTGGCTATGGACTGGATATACTTCTTTCTTGTGTGTTTTTATTCTGAATATATTTCACTCTAAAACTGAATGTGGGTGTGGCTTTTGGTTCAGGGTGCAGTACTGTCCATTGTGATTATTTTTTTAATGTGATCAAAAGATTCAAAACCGAACAGCCGAGCCAAGCCAAATCGAACCAAGTCGGTCGGTTTTAAAACCGAACCGATCAATTGGTTTATTTGGTTCGGCTGTAATTATTTTAAAACCGTTCAACTTCTGTTCGACTTCGATTGTGATCAAATAGGTCGGCCACCGACCGATGCACACCCCTACCCACACCTGTTCCAATTTAAACACTGGAGGATGAACAGTATATCTCCCCGTTTCTATGCGCACCTACGCCTCTTCGCGTCTGCCCGGAGCACAGGCATGTCAGGAACGCTGTACGGCGTCTTCGCCAGCTGGCTTGAGCGGAGGGCACCCTCTCCTCCCTCTATAAGAGTACACTTTTCCATTATTTTTCCTCAGAAAACCCTAGCCGTAGTACCGTTCTTCTTCTTCTTCTTCTTCTTCTTCTTCACCACCATCACCTTCCTCCTATACGCCACCTCCAAATCGCAGTGTCGACCGGTGATCCGGTCACGCATCCCCGGTAACGTCACCCACGCCAACTCAAGGCGATCTCCGTAAACACCGCTCCCTACGCCTCCGCCTACACCCCAACTACTACCAGCCTTCACACCTGTCATCGTACGTCAGATCCCTGTGCGGCATCCCGCAGTAGCGAACTGCTTCCGTCGGCGAAGCGCTTCCACTCGCGCGCCAGCCTTCGAGCGACCGCAAGCCCAGCGGCTCCACTCCCCGCTGTGAGATGTCGAGCGGACCTGCGCCCCGAGCGTCTCGACAATCCGCAACACCACACCAGGGGTCGACCTCATCGAGCTCGACCCATTCCCCCATCGTGTTCTTCCATACCGCTTCTCTGTTTCGAAGCCACCTGACCTTGATGCCGAATCTTCCTTTCGTACGCCGCAACTGCACACGCCATTACTAGGGTATTCAACGCCAGCCTCGTCAAGCACAACGCCTGCTGGACCGCAGAGTGTGGCTCCTTCTGCCAAGTTGCAGGATTGCACTACAGTATAATCCTTACCGTGTGAGTCCTCTCTTCACACAGAGCAGTGCGACAGCATTTGTCAAGGTCGATGACAGTTCCCTCGAAAGCGAGGAGCCATACATTTCACTCTAATCTCAGGTAAATCTCTATCTTGCCCCTCCACTTGCTATGTTGTTGCCAAAAAATTTCTATATCGAGTATGTGACTTGTAGGTGCTGTTGCATATGTATAAAAATATGGGCAGCAAGAGTCATGTGTGTGTAATCTATTAGCGTATATATCATCATAATCATATTAAATAATATTATGTTTATCTGTAGTTATGTAGAAATATATAAGTTTATTGGTTTATATATATAGGTATTATATATATATATAGGAAATGTTTTATGAGTACAAATAATAGATATTTTTTTTTATGGTTTTATATATATAGCAAAAATATAATTCCTTTATATTTAAATAAGAGATTATATATTAACTTATATATATATATATATATATATATATATATATATATATATATATATATATATATATATATATATATATATATATATGGTTATTTAATGCGTATGATAATCTAAAATGTGTATTCATAAAAATATCTTCATGGAATATTATTTTGTATCTACTTTCATAAAAATATATACTTCTATAGGTATGTTTATATCTACAGTTCCATGGTTTTAGTAAGGATATATTTATATTTGATATAAAAAAATATAACAGTTTCCTTATTAATATAAAAGTAGTGTGTAACATAAAGGGAACAATAAGTTTAAGTATTTTTGTTTTACTTTTTTTCTTTAAACTATAATAAGGACCTAGTCGCTGTATATCAACGTATATATATTGTGTGATGGTTCTTGGTTGCCTATTTTATGGGTTATGGTAGGTTTCATGTGGACCATAGCGGTACTAGCACGTGTCTAGGCTTGGATTAAACAATGGCACCGCAGTCTTAGCATAGTATTTAGATAAACTCCAGGCAAGTATACCTTGCCCATTTTGATTTACAGTATTTACATGCATGTACCTTTTTATCAGTCACTCACTCTAGATTTACTATTACATGCTTCACCTGCTCTTTATCAGTCTTACATGATTATACTTGCTGACATTTAGGCCTGATACACGGACTCACGACACATAGCATACATGTGACTCGTTTATGATCTCTGGAGTTTCACTTGGTGATGCATATTCATGTGTATGTGTTTGACTGGACTTCTGGACTTATCATTCATAAGAGTCGGACTGGACGTATCGTGGATACGACACAGACAGTAGCATAGGATAGGGAGGGCAGTCACTAGGCGTATGAGCTACTTTTTCTCATAGTTATCACTGCCTCATTACCAGAGCTGCCGAGATTTCATAGTTACCATATTTTTCTTACTGGGACTGCGGAGATATCACAGTTAATTACCGGTGTTTCCTTACCATAGTTTCGGAGTACACCGTGACAGCTCATGCGTACGAATGGCATCCTCAAGTGCATTTCATGTAGACTCGATAGTCTGTCTAGTAGTAATGTTAGTTCATCACCTGTTTATCACCTGGATTACCTGTCTACTACCTTTATATATATTTACTGTATTTCATATGGCATGAATATTATGTAACTTGCTACGTTCCACTAAGGACCTGTTTTTCTTCCAGGTATATGATAAGATTTGACATAGGATATTGGAGATATTACTTCGGGATTCGGGTATCGATTAATGATGCCTTCTTATTCTATCTTTCACGTCTATTTTTCATCTAGTTCATAGAAGTTTAGAGTTAGAATTGTGGAAGTATAATATGGATATTTTGATAATTGTTCTGATCTGTACAGCTCATACGTATTTTGAGTCGGACTGGAGTCCGCTTGAATGTGTAGATGGCCATTGCCATGTGGCTTGGTCCCATGTAGTTTGGGATTCGGACGTGACAAATATGTCGTGATCATCCTCAGGTGTGCAATAGTAAGTGGGACACCAGTTCTCTAAGTCATCGCCTAAAAATGTAGTTATCCAATCAGAATGGCAGTAAGTACAATACGTAATCTACTATTCATAACATAATATGAACTATATAACATGAAGTAGAGTAAGAGAACAAAGGTGAATAAACTGTAATCATGATCGGACTAGTATATAGACAGAAAAAAAATCATGGAATCAAGGCATGTGACATAAACAATATGAAAATGCATAAGTCATAACTATACTAAGTGCATTTGAAATACCGCGTTCTATATGTTATCAGGCTGAGGGATCTACTTGGTATGACTCAATCATACGTGAAGTGTATAATTAGCTATTAGGCACGGTATCACATAGTACAGAATTTTGATCATATATATACTAAGGCATTTCATGTCAACTTGTAATCATGGATTCTAATCACAACACTAAACATGAAAATAGATAATCACGAAAACACGGTAAACATGGAACACTGTAATCATGAAATAGATTCCATAAACACTAATCTCGTGTAATAATCATGAAAATAATCATAGAATGTACACTAAATCATGTATAGAGTAACTATCAGAAAATAAAAGCGGTCATTGTAAGTACTTGTCTTGGATATCTGAAGTCGACATGTGTGACATGAAAGTGTCGGCACAAAATATATCAAAATCTCAGTCCAGAGTATAATGGTAATCCCTAGAATAGCATCGCCAAATAAGTCACTGAAGATCATAACATCCAATAGTCCAAGATCATATCCGGCGTCCAAATAACCCAATGGTAGTCCATAATCCCGTTGATTGATTTGGAAGATTGAGCAAAGTCACAAAATAGAAAACACACGATTAGATAAAGATGATAATCGAAGGAAATGCAAGATTAATTACCTAAACCATTTTGAAAAATAATTAGAAACTAAGTTTCTATTGGTTACAAAATATTTGAAAAAATATTTGGAAATATTTATTAGCTAAAGCCTTAAATTTTGGTAAATACGATTTATAGATAAATTATATATATTTTTAATTAGAGAAAACACTATATTAGTATTTTAGATTTCTTAATCAAAATTCGAAGCTAAATAAGTTTAAAGTCTACTTGTAAGTAATTTTGTAGAAATATTTACTAATAATTATTTAATATACATATTATAAATAACAGTATAAAATACATGTGTGTATATATATATATATATATATATATATATATATATATATCTAATTACACTATATATTATATGGTCCTGGCTCAATAATTATAGGAACATATATAATTATAGAGAAATTTTGAGTGGCACCCCACTTTATTTATCCAAATTTAAGGTGCACCCCACTGCTTTACACTATTGTAATTTACCCCCCACTTTTGACGGATTCCGTCCATATTGGACAGTCAACTGAGTTGACCCTTTTTTTTGACAAAAATACCCCCATATGTTGTCTTCTTCCCCACATCACCCGTGCCCCCCTGCCGTCTCCAGCTGAGGATCGCTGCCCCCCTCCGGCCGTGCAAAAAACCACCCGCCGCCCACCGTCGTGCCCAACCCCCTCCGGCCCTGTAGACCAGGCCGAACCCCCCGCACCCGATGATGTTGGAAGCCGCAGAGGCCGGGGTTCCCTGCAAAATCGGGCCTCGAGAAGGTCCAGAACTGGCCTCCCATCGGGATCGTCCTGACCAGATTGTTGTGCACGACGACGAATCTCGACAGGAAGCTCAGTTTGGTCGGGGAAGGAGGAATGGCTCCGGTGAGGTTGTTGTACGAGAGGTCCAAATTCTCCAAGCTCACCATCTTCGATAGTTCCTCCGGTATAGGCCCTGAAATGTGGTTCATGTGGAGGTCCAGCACGAGGAGGCTCTTGAGATTCCCGAAGCCCGACGAGACCGGTGTGTCCAGCACGAGGAGCGAATTATTCGAGAGGTCCAAATAGTAGAGTGAGTCGAAGCTCCCCAGCCACGGGGGGATCGTCCCTTCCAAGAAATTCCACGACATGTCGAGCATGACCGGCCCGGCGGAGTTGGTCATCCCCCCCTGGGGATCGAACCACAGAGAGCGCAGTTCATGACGACGAGAACCTCCATCTTCTTGAACCCCGTAATTTCGTCCGCGGGAGGGGGGCAGTGCTGCGCTGGCAAGGTCGGGGGGGGAGGGGGGGTGGGTTTGCGAACCCGTGTGGAGGGGGGGCAGCGCTGCTGCGGCGGCGGGTCGGAGGGGGAGCGCGTGGGGTGGGGGGCAACGCTGTTGCGGCGGCGGCGTGGGGGGGCAGCTCTGTGGCGGCAGCGGGTGACGGCCGGAGGGGGGCGGCGATCCCCAGCTGGAGACGCGGGGAGGGGGGGGACACGGGTGATGTGGGGAAGAAGACAACTTATGGGGGTATTTTTGTCAAAAAAATGGGTCAACTCAGTTGACCGTCTAATATGGACGAAATCCGTCAAAAGTGGGGGATGAATTACAATAGTGTAAAACAGTGGGGTGCACCTTAAATTTGGATAAACAAAGTGGGGTGCCACTCAAAATTTCTCATAATTATATACATAAATTTAGAGTTACTATGCTTTAAGCCCAGCCTGGCACACTGGGCTCAGGCCCAGTTCTACATAACAGCACTGTTGTTTAACCCAAAGTCTAAAGAAGAATTAAAGGACAGGGAGAAGAGAGAGAATACTCAGAGAAGAAGGAAGGGAACACAATGAGAGCGAGAGGAAGGCGAAGAAGAGGAATTCGAAAGGGGAGGGGCCTCATTGGATTTGACGTCGGGGCACCAGCAAGCAGGTGAACAAGAGGTGCTGCATAAATCAGATCTGGGAGTCGAAAGCTCCGATCAAAGCGGCACCGGACCTGACTCAGACGCCCGCGACGGATCTGATGATCGTCGGAGGATGTAGACGACTACGTAAATATGAACTACCTAGGTCGACGGCGGCAAACATAGTCGTCGAGCTTGGATCTCGTGGGTGAGTGTCATCGGAGAGTGTGGTAGTGGGTTCTGGTGGGAGAAGGTGCTATACCTGAGTTTGGGGTCGCGCGCGGTGGTTGAGGTCACCGGGGAGAGGTGGTGATAGTAGATCTATACTGTGATGTGATGTCGGCAGCGATGTTTCGGGGAAGTTAGGGAGTAGGTCGATGGATGGTGAAGGTGGTGGCGGCGGTGATGAGCTAGGGTGGTTGGCGGTGGTGGTGATGAGCTAGGGTGCTTGCGCCGGTGGTGGTGCTCGGTTGGGGTCGGGGAGGAGTAGAGTTAGGGTGTTGTGGTAGTGGTGACGTGGTCTAGTATAGGCGATGGTGGGGGTCAGCAAAGGTGTGCTGGTGCGCGGAGACGGAGGCGTTTGGCCAGAATTGGAAGGGCGAACTAGGGTTATGCTAATGTCGGAGAGGAGAGAGATGGGGAAGGAGAAAGAAATGAGAAAACGGCGAGGCGGCAGGGTTTGTCGGAGTCCGTTCGGCGGCACACGACGACGACGCATCAGAGCTAGGGAACAAGGACGATGGTTGCTTGGCAGGAGAGAAAGAGAGTAGAAATTCTTGTAAGAAAATATTGGAGAGTCTCCAATATTTTAATAGGAGAAAAATGGGGTGCTCTCCAAGCCTAAGTGGCACAAGTGTAATATGTAATAGATTTAAGGAAAATAGTGGAAGAACCTAACTAACCACTAACTAATTACTTAATTAGGACAAATGATCAATTAGGTATTTCATAGCCCAAAGTTATAGGCCCACAATCTAAGCTCAAGGTTTGGTAGGCAAATAGATTAGCTAGCCCACAATCCAATCCCAAGGCTTGGTAGGCTCTTAAGGATTTAATAATAATAAAAATAATCCCATAAAAGATATTAAGTCATTAGTAAATAATAATAATTAGAATTAGCAACAACTTTAAAATGGAAAATAAATATTTTTATAAATTACCAAAATAATGGCAGTTATTCCAAAATTAGAAATTTAAATTCTAGGTAGTTACAAGACTACACCCCTTAAAAGAAATTTTGTCCTCGAAATTCAAATATTATTCAAAAATAACATGCATACAATACTCAAATAAAAAGACTAGGAAAATGCTCTCTCATCTCGTCTTCACGCTCCTAAGTCGACTCGTCCGGAGAATGGTGACTCCAAGCCACTCGGACGAGAGGAATCGTCTAATTGCACAGCATCTTCTCCCGACGACTGATAATCCCGACGGGCTGCTCCATGGTGATATGCTTGCATTAAGATGTCATGTTATGACGTTGATGCAAATTGGATCTGAAAATATAGTGACATTGTTGTTAAGTCAAATGGCGATGCCGTTATGTTGTATTATTGCTTCAATAGTCTAGTCGGAAGTGGGTTTGCGTGGAAAAGTATCAATTGATCGGGACAAATGAACTAAAAACCTTTCCAATCTAGGGATTGATTTTCTATTGGAATTGACTCCAAAGTACTTGGAAGAAGGAGCTCTTTATATATATATAATAGTCTCTTTTCCGTCACTTTTATTGTTTCGTTTTGTCTCTACGATCAATGATACCTTAATAAAAGAACCAAAATTGTATTTTCTATCTTCGTTAATTAAAATGTTGGAATAACATATTGTTGGTATAATTGAATGCACCGATGTATCACTTGTTGTTATGAAAATAATGGAATTCATATACTTTATGCATCGATGTATCACTTGTTATTATTGTTGTGCCTTTCGTTGAACACTTTTAGTTGTTGGCTTTTCGTTGATGAATTTTATTGTTGACTTCTCGTTGGATCGATGTTTTCCATTGCTTGCTTTCATTATTGTTGAATTTATTTTGAATCATGTGAGAAAGAGAGAGGAAGATATAAAGAAGTGCATTGAATCATTGTCATTGTAATTAAAGGAGGAGGCATAGACGAGGCTTGACCGACGTAGGAATTTCTTTTTCTCGACAATTCTCTAATCAGTGAGTGATTTTGACATTTCTTTTCCTTTATCTCCACTTTCTAACAAAGGAACTCATTTTCATTCTTTTGTTATGTCTCTATGATCAATGATACCTTAATAAAAAGAACCAAAATTATATTTTCCTATCTTCGTTAATTAAAATGTTGGAATAATATATTGTTGGTATAATTGAATGCACCGATGTATCACTTGTTATTATGAAAAGAATGGAATTCATATACTTTATGCATGCTTAAATTAGAACTCTATTGTGAGTATTTACATTTGTCCTTATGAAAGAATGCCTTGGTTATAAAGAAAGTGTTACAAGAAAGAAGAAAGAACATGACATGACCGTCTGGATAAAAATAAAATAAATTTACTAGGCATATGGATGTTACACGATTTTAATTTTAATTGATAATATATATTTTATACCATGCATTGGTCTTGGACAAATTGTGCAAAAGGTTGAATCTCATGAATGATCTCCGGGACATCGAAACCGAGTTAGCTTCGGAGAAATGGAGCACTTTGGGGATTGTATGTCCCTGTTATCAAGGAGTGTTCGATTAGACTCGTACGTTCCAATGTCTAATAATAGGAAGTCACACTTGGACCATGATTTAGTTTGGTCACATTATGATGACAATTATCTTACATGCATAACCGTCTGATGCAAATATGGACTTGTGATGCCTAGAAAAATGTATTCTAACATTTATTTTTTAGAGATGAATAATCACTACAACAAAAATACCTTTTAATGACGGCTAAAAAGCATCATTAATTACAAACCATGACGCTTTTTTTTTTCAATCCAAGCGTTATGAAAACGGGTGTTATAAATGTTTTTAAAAGCGTTATAAATAATTCTTCCAAGACCGTCATTAATAGGTTGAATTTCTGCTACGGTTTTTTTCAAAGCGTTATGAATAGATGATCTGTATATGGTCATTGTATCACATTTATAACGCTCTATACTGCATGTTATATATTACATTGCAAACACTGCTCAATTTAATTCGAAAACCACCACTTTGAACTATATTCATAACAAAACATTGAAATGTAATATAAAGTACCATTCTCCATTTCATGAACATCAGTATATGCTACTTTAGAATAAAATCAACAGAAAATATCATCTTCATCATTATAGATACAACAAGCAAGCATAGAGTAACAACAACTCTCAATTTTCCAAAGATTGTATAAATGAAGTTATAAGATCAGCCATTTGTTCATCATAGGCAGGGCCTTCTATTTGGAAATGGCTAACCCCTTGTAGCAGATGGGTCTCAACACGGCCTACAACAGATTTTAGCTTGTTCTGCAACTGTTTGACGCTTGTGAGCCCATCTTTTGTTCCCATGACGAACAGCTTGGATTTTGTCGACTTCAGAATGGCGTCATGGTGTCTTCCAAACAGGATTGATGCTGTCAGACCAAATGGGTAACCTAGACTTACGTAGCCTACAACTTGCTCTATTTTATCAACTGCCGAGCCTGCTATTGGTGCACCTGTGCCAAGAGAAAGGGGTTAACCCAGTCGTTTGACATAGAGCACATATATATTACTTGAACATAGCAGTCACATTACACAGCAAAAACAACACAGCTTGATGAAAGGTTAACTTGATAGAATAGTTGGTTAAAAAATTCCCTGTTCTTAACAAGTATCAAAATTGTTCCTCAGCAATCTAGAGAAGAGTATTTGTCACCATTCACACTCAAGTAGCTAGCAACAGCAGCATAAATTTATTTTTTTAAAAATATAACTGCATAGTAGGCAAAAATATTCGGAAATGTGCTTTTACCTCTTTAGCATCCGAAAACTCAGAGATTAGCCAACATCTGTCAACATGATGCTAAGCCTTTACGAGCAGAAACTAGTTCCCTGGCATGTGGACTATGAACACTACAACACTATACCAAAAGTCGTCCAGACATGAGAAAGGGAAAAAGAAGACGTCATTATAAAGCGAATGCAAACTCTTTCATTAAGTTGGACTAAAATCTAATGATTAAGATAATTGAATATCTTGGTTAGCACTGGAGACCCCAGAAGCCTACAAGCATAAGATGGGAAGGGAACTAGGTTTAAAATACTAATCTCAACAACTAAAATAAGCATCTCAATAAAATCAATCAACAACGAGACAAGGTTAAAACACTTTGAACTTATTCAAATTGCAAAACAAAGAGGGTCCCTTGCTTTGCCAGATCAGCACGAAGAACTATCTTCTTATTAGAACTGATAATTGTCCATCGCCAGTCTACCACTAGCCCAGTTCAAAGTCCTCTAAATATTGTTTTTAACCGAACACTACATGTTTCTAAAGGCACAGACACCCGGACAGATGAATACAATCGAAAGTCATTAAATCATGAAGATCACAACTAACAAATTATGTTTGACACTTTAAAATGAGAGATAATAAAGTGTGAATTGTGTCAAACATGGTTCAAATATCATGCTTTATATTAATAGTAAAAGATGGCAAGTGTATATTAAGTCAAACAAATGTCAATCATTTAAAGCAATTGGAGTAAAAAATGTTCTACTAGGGTACAAGGGGGATGGGGTTGAAGATCTAGTTTGAGTGGTATGTATGTTGTTAGAGTTGAGATAGAGGGGAACTTTCATAACTGAAACTGCAGTTTGTTTAATAGCAGTGTTTTTAGTACCATGGTGATCAGTTTAATTATTTAATGGTTAATATTTTTCTGGAACAGTTTGTATGATTATAATTAGACTTGGAATCAGTGAGTTGGACTGATACATCTATGTAGTGCTTTGGTAATATTAATAAATTTGGGTTGAGCATGCATTCAGGCTGAGCCCCTAGATGTACATTTACCCTTTTGTCTCAAAAATAAAAACAACGTGGGCTGATATTAGATATAGCATGGTCCTAATCGTATTGGTCGAACAATTCATTTTGGTCAGCATCCAAGACCACAAGATAGGCATCTAATAAAATTCAACATTTGATCAGAACATTCATTCAAAGTTGTATATAGTTTGGATTTTAAACAGCTCTTAATCGCTCAAATAACAGTATAATTCAGATTAATTAGTAATCAATCTAGGAGAAGAACTTGTGAATACAGAATATTATCAGTTATATAATCCATCGACCAGGGAATTGATACCATACTCTGACAAGCATTCGTCAACATGTTATCTTACAAGAGTGACCGGTTATAAATACATCAACTTGTAAGTAAACTGCATTTTACTACTTATACTCCCTAATTCTCTGTGAAGCCTAATTTGAGGACTAATTATGAACATGAGAGGGTAAGCAAATCATCACACACACAGAGAGAGACATACGCTTTACAAAACTGCTGATTAGGATACAAAATGCTTTATCGTTCTACGTTTTTATTACTTGATTTATAGGTAAAACTGCTCCAACCCAAATAAAATTTAAGTAATATCAACCTTCGATAATATCAACCTTCGATAATATCAGCCCATGTTGTCGTCTTCATACTGTGTCGCATCGTATTCGTGTCCGTTCAACGTGGATTCGAATGTAGTTTACTACGTGAAATAAAGCGAGAGAGAGAGAGAGAGACTCACTGCGGAAAAGAGGTTCCTACGATGGAAGAAGAAGCAGCTGCTGCAGCAAATAAAGCCATTTTTTACTGTGCAAACTGCCCTCTCTGTATATTTCCCAAAATTACGGCTTCAAAATTTAAACCCTAAAAATTGGTGATCTTGTGCTCAAATCGATGAACTGAAACCCTAATTTCCAGAAATCCAACGATAAATTTTTGATCTGACATTTATTTCGAAAAAAACGAAAAAATGAAGTATCCATACCGAGAGTTGTAGTCCGTCGGCGAAGAGAAGGAAAAAAAGAAAGTCTCTTGAGAAAAAAAACTAAAAGGGGATATGTCACGATCCGCACCCTGATGAGGGGCACGAACACGTGGTTACGTCCAGCCTATACCGCAGAATCGGTGGTAGAACGTTGTATATAAGGTCTGTAAATACTACGACTAAACAATATAAAGGTATCTGTGCAATATATACACTCCGAATGGAGGTGACATAGCATTACAATCTCAATCACAAAATAAATCTAAGGTAGATAGCATGGGAAAAAAATGATAGATGAAAATAGGAAACAAGTTCAAGATCCAACACAAGCACAGAGATATACACAACATCACAAGGTCACAAAAATATAATATAAAATACTACAGTCTGAAAATACTAGCTGGATCACAGTCCAGGCTAACCTAACTAAGCTATACTACTCTGGGTGTGCAAAGTCTAGTGGCTCTACTATCAAGCCAAGGTCCTGGTCTACTCCATCTAACTCGACCCCATAATAGGTCGGGCAATCTGCCTCAGAATCATCTGTAATATATCAACGGTATCCTGCCAGAAAAATGAGCAAGTACAAACACTAACAGCAGTTCCATATGAATTGATAAATTCTATAAGAGACAGTATAATAAAATACAAGACAACTGACCAGCTATGAACAAGTGTACAACTGAGCAATTCCATATGAATTGACAAATTCTAACAGCAGTTCTACATGATCAGGCTTTTCATCTGACCAGCTATAAACAAGTGTACAACTGAGCAGAATAAGGCCGGTCACCATGGAAAGTTATGAACAAGTGGGGTCAGGCTTTACCCGTCGTGAGCGAGGGTATAGCTATGAACAAAAAATAAGTACGAGTGTATAGAACAAGTGGGGATTTTGATCACACAACCACTAATAACTCCTCATCCCCGAATAGTATAAAGGATCCAGACATGACACGTCATGACACGGGACTCAAAAGCAGGGGGCCAGCCCACTCCCAAGTCAATGTTTATACAAGTACAGGTAACAAGTCGAGCAATCTACCAGTATACCAAGTAATCAGGGAACAACATCTCATGACATGATCCAACATATACTAGTCCGTAAACTATCGTGTCAGAAAATCAAGTAAGACACTACAACAGAATCGGATATAGCAGATATCAAAACAATAAAAACTATCAGTGAATGTACTCGTCTGTGGTCCTGAGCTGATAAGGTGAACAGATGCTCAGAGTAATCACAGACCTAAAGATGAGATACCCTGAGTCAAACAGGGTTTAATAATAAAAGGAAAGCTAATCTAGTCATGATATGCAAGTCTAAGTCAAAACTAGGTCAAACTAAGTCACACCAAGCTAAACTAGGTCATATTAAGCCAAACTAGATCACACTAGGACAACCAAGGTCAAACAAGGTCACAGGAAGTCAATCTAAGTCAAACTAGGTCAATCTGGGTCAATGGTTGACTTACAGTTGACTTTTGGTCAAAAAGTCAACTCTGGTCAACTCTGGTCAACACTGAGTCAACCTTAGGTCAACCCTAGGTCAAACTAGGCTAATGTTGACCAACTATTGACTTTCAGTCAACTGGTCAACTCTGGTTTGGTTTCGGTCAATTCTAGTCACTTATAGGCTAAGTTTGACTCTCGGTTGACTTTTGTTGACTTTTGGTCAAAATGGTCAACCGAAGTCAAAACTAGTCTAGGAGCACTATTTCTGACCATTGCCAACCAAGGAAACCAAATTCTAACCATATCTTAAACCCTAAACCACTTACCTTAGCTATAGGCAATTACCTACATTTAACCTTTACAAGGTATTTCCGATACCTTGCCCATTACAAAGGAAACCCCGCTAATTCTCAAGATACTAGCCTAGGCTCCTTAGGGTAGCTAGATACTATCCTATCTAGGGTTTACCTACCCAAAAATATGGGTTTCCTAGACATCTAGTCCATCTTAGGATAATGTTGGTTATCCCAACATTACATTACCTTGTATTATTCAAACTTTAGCTAAACACTCACACACACAATACTCACTCATTCACTCACAATATTGGCTCACAAAGCACCACACTTATGCTCACACCTAGGCTCACCTATAGGCTCACCCCTAGGCTCATACATATAAACTCACACACATTGATATAAGCTCACACACATTCATACATTGAGGGGTCAACATGGGCATATGGGGCTGTCAATTTGGGTATCAAATGGACTGTCCTATGGGGGCTGAAATGGTGCTAACATAGCTGTCCTATAGGGCTATTTCTTGGGCTGATTTGTGGGCTACTAAGGCTGTCAATTTGAGGGTTGTTAAGGGCTGTTAAGTAGGGACTGTTAAGGGCCTGATATAGGCTGACCCCCCTACACTGCCAAATGCAGTGGCATGAGCTGCCACTGCTGCTGCTCAAAATCAGTCCCCACAAGGGACTGATGCTACCTGCTGCTGCTATTGTTTCAACAGCAGCCTCCCCCCTTCTAACTCCTCATCTCCCTACTCTCTATCACTCTATAAATACACACGCATGCCCACTTCTAACTCTCATTCCCTCTACCACTTGCCCGAAATCACCACACACCCAAACACAAAAATAAAGACACAATATATATATATATATATATATATATATATATATATATATATATATATATATATATATATATATATATATATATATATAAAAAATATATATATATATAATATATATATCTATATATATTTTTTTTTTTTTATAAAGACACAATATATATATACATATATATATATTATATATATATTTATATATATATATATATATATATATATATATATATATATAACAAATGATATATTTTGATATATATATATATATATATATATATATATATATATATATAAATAGATTATGAAAAAAAAAAATAGATTATGAAAAAAAAATATATACATATATAAATAGATTATGATACAATAGGATACAATATAATACATTAAAAACAACTCTCTAAACATGTAAAATCTGAGATTAAATATACTAATAAGTCATTCCTACAATATATTACAAACACCATGTGTCCAAAATAGGGGTTTCCCACTAGGACACAACCACAACACAAGGACACACCTAGAAGTCTCCAAATGGACACAAAATGGACACAAATGGAGACACAACCATGGGGGCCATTCCTATGGGTTCAAAATACACCTATATGCATGAAGGAATGATATAGAGAAGAGATTATTCCTCCCGGTTGATCGAATCTAGAAAAAAATCCTCCCGATACGACACCGACACGTAGGAATCTCCAAATGGACACGAACGAGTTCTGAATCCTCCCAAACTTGGCTAGCTCCTTCCTTTGCTTGAGTAGAGAAGAAAAGAAGAAGATTGGGTGGAGGAAGGGATTGATTTGATGGAGAAATCAATAGGAGCTCTTCTCTAAATTTGGGGAAGAACAAGAGAGAGAAAATAGAGTACAAAAATATCAATGAGGGTCATTCCTATTCCCTAAGCTAGGACCGGCCACATGGTGCTAGTTATCCCCCTATTTGCAATAACTAAAAAAGCCCCCCACTAGTCTATTCAATTAATATTAGGAAAGGGTTAATGGTTGAGGTCAAATTAGTCATGATTTAAGTCTCTAAACTAACCAACCCTATCCATAAATAATTAGTCTAATTCAGTAACTAAAATAATGTCATGTGGGCCATGCCTAACTAATGTGTGGGTCCCACTAGAGTCAAAACTATCCCGGGTCCCCGATACAAGTCGAATTGAGTTGAAATTCGAACCCGACTCAAATAACCACAAAACAATATCATAAATAATAAAATAAATTTCAAAAAATATTCTAAAATGAAAATGACCAAAATACTCATGTTCTTAAAAACTCGGGGTGACAAATCTATCCACCTTAAAAAATTTCGTCCTCGAGATTAAAACAAAGCAATCACAAGAAACATATGCAGAAAACAATCCCACTCAATTCTTCAAAAAAAATTTCAGCAAAATATAAATCTCTTAAGGCACAACTACACTTGCAAATAAAAACTGTTTCGTGTCCGACACGGACACGAAACCAACACAAAATCTCACCTATCAAAGCCAAATCAACAATCACCAATGCAATAATATCAAAATAAATCAAAGAGGTCCAATGACCAAAATACCCTTGGGCTAGAAATGATACTAAAAATATCCTATTCACATGGTTAGGCTCTAGGTCAAACAGTCTCCAGGGTTTCACTAGTAAAACATCAAAATCACAAGTCATGGCTTAAAAATTTAAAATGATTAAAATCTCCAAATCAAAGCATGAATTAAATGACAATAATTAAATGACTAAAATTTAATATTTAAAATTACTCTCAATTAGAAACTGGGTGCTACAAGTCTATCCACCTTAAAAGAATTCATCATCAAAAACTAAGGTAGTAGTGCTCCTTATAGGTCAAACATCCCATAAACAAAAATCTCAAAATCATGCAGTTCGATAATCATATACGTCTGTCCAGAATCATGATACTCAGAATATCCGTCATGCTAGTGAGCAAGGCTACGATAATCACAGAGTCCTCGACTAAGGTACATACCTCTAGAATCATGGTATTTAAAATTTTTGCATTGTCGCATGCTTGGCAGCGAAAACCTTAAATTTCCACACCCGAGAAATATGTCCATAATCCGACTATATGTCCTCACTATGCCTTCTAGCATGACCCTAGAGGATTCTAAAATCTCATAATCGAGGCGACCTAGCCCATACGACTTATCTCAGAAGAATATCACATCACAAGAACAAAATTTTATCAAACGATCAAGGAATAGATGGAATCGAATTTCAAGACAGTTTATAAGGAGGCAAATACGGGAATGGAATCGAAAGATTGGAACCTGCAATCTGTCCTGCTACTGCCTGAGTGTGCTCAACTGTCATAGCGAAAGCTTGCCCCTGCTGGCCTCCTCTAGCCTACTGTACTCTGTCCTGGCCTGCCTGTCTGGCAGCACGGGCATCACAGTTCTTCATCTGGTGATCTGGAGCTCCACAGAATAAACAAACTCTCAATCTCATTCTGCAAACCTCCCGGGTGTGCCCTATCTTTTTGTAGAAAGCATACTGGATGGCCTGTCTCTTGCCCTGACCCTGCTGCTGGTCGACACGTGATGGTAACTGCTGAAACTTTAACTGAGGCTGCTGCTGAGACTGCCTCTGCTGGAAGTGAGGACGCTTCGTCGGCCCCGTACTCGAGCTCGCTCCAAGAACATTGCTGTCCCTCTTCGGCTTGAGGCTGAAGTCCTCCTTAGCTATCTGTGCCTCTACCAGTATCTGCTCGAAGGTCGCATCACGTCGTCTGGAAGTACGAGTGCGAACCGCATGAATGAGGCCTCTCCGAAACTTACGGGCCTTATACCCCTCATCTTGGATCAGATCTGGTACAAACCTACTCAGACAGAAGAACTCCGTTGCATACTCGTCTACCGACAAGTTCCCCTGCTCCAATCCGACGAACTGGGCCTCCAGAGCTGTCAAAGCCACACCGGGGTAGAACTTCTCCTTAAAGAGTCCCTTGAAGTTCTCCCAAGTCAAACCCCTCATTGACGCACGAGGATCCGTACGAAACCACGTCAAGGCGATGTCGAAGAACTGACTCGCCGCAGCTGTGACCCATAGTCCCCTCGGAACCTATACTAACTCCAAGCTCCTCTGGACGTTCTCTAACCAGTCATCTGCATACAGGATACCCTCGGTACCCTTGAAGTCCCTCGGGTTTATCTTCCTAAATTTTAGACAAGTGCCAGGCCTCCCCTGACTCTACTGCTGAACTGGGGCACCCTGAACTGTACCCGGTGCAACCCTCTCTACTGTTGCCATCGCCAACTAGTGTGAGATCTCCATGCTCTGCCATAACACCTCTGTCTGGCGGTGCTGTACCTCGGCCTGTGCCCTCTGGGTCTGCAACATCTGCTGTAGAAGGGCCATCATCTGCTGAGTATCAGTTGATAGCGGAGGCGACGGTGGAATAGTCTCATGAATGACTATGGACGGTCCCGTTGCTGGAGGTGGAAGACCTCCTGGAACCGTCGCTGCTACTCCCGCCTGAAGGGCAGGAACTGAGGCTGCCGCTCTCTCGACTGCTACTCCCGTAGCCGGAGGTGGAAGTCCTACTGGATCGAACCTCTCTAGAACTGCACTAGGCCCTGCTGCCTGAGAACGAGTCACTGTCATCCTGAAGACGAATTGAACCCAAGAGATCAATATGGCACAAGATAAGATATTATCAAAGGAGGACAATTGAATTCAAATGCAAGAAGAGTTGTCATGGTAATCAAAAGATCAGAATTTTTCCTAAAATATGATTGAGTAACTCCTATCATATCCTAGATCCTATGTCCTAGTCGCAGGCTCGTAATTAGTACTCTAGGTCGAGCACCATTACGAGACCGTACTAATTGTGACACTGACTTGGATGGGCCATCACAAAAATGTGTCACGATCCGCACCCTGATGAGGGACACGAGCACGTGGTTACGTCCAGCCAACGCCGCAGAATCGATGGTAGAACGCTGTATATAAGGTCTGTAAATATTACGACTAAATAATATAAAGGTATCTGTACAATATATACACTCCGAATGAAGGTGACATAGCAATACAGTCTCAATCACGAAATAAAACTAAGGTAGATAGCATGGAAAGAAAAAATGATAGATGAAAATAGGAAACAAGTTCAAGATCCAACACAAGCCCAGAGATATACACAATATCACAGGGTCACAGAAATATAATATAAAATACTACAGTCTGAAAATACTAGCTGGATCGCAGTCCAGACAAACCTAACTAAGCTACACTACTCTGGGTGTACAAAGTCTAGTGGCTCTACTATTAAGCCACGGTCCTGGTCTACTCCATCTAACTCGACCCCATAATAGGTCGGGCAATCTGCCACAGAATCATCTGTAATATATCAACGGTATCCTGTCAGAAAAATGAGCAAGTACAAACACTAACATCAGTTCATATGAATTGACAAATTCTATAAGACATAGTATAATGAAATACACGACAAAATCAACAGAAAATATATATATCAAGATGTGAGTACTGAATAGAAAGACAATATATATATATATATATATATATATATATATATATATATATATATATATATATATATATATTTTATATATATATATGATGACTTGGGAACTATTCAGAAGTCGAGTTACAACCCTTAAACCAAACAAGGACCGGGGTTGTAACCCTTCTTCCGAACAGAACTTAGCCTCCTATGATAATAAATAAAAAAGGTGCCTTGAATTATTAGTGCGTTATGTGATCTGCTTGGGAAAAACATGATCGGGCTTTCCATCTGACCGGCTATGAACAAGTGTACAACTGAGCAGAATAAGGCCGGTCACCATGAAAAGTTATGAACAAGTGGGGTCAGGCTTTACCCGTCGTGAGCGAGGGTATAGCTATGAACAAAAAATAAGTACGAGTGTATAGAACAAGTGGAAATTTTAATCACACAACCACTAATAACTCCCCATCCCTGAATAGTATAAAGGATCCAGACATGACACGTCATGATACGGGACTCAAAAGCAGGGGGCCAGCCCACTCCCAAGTCAATGTCTATACAAGTACAGGTAACAAGTCGAGCAATGTACCAGTATACCAATTAATCCAGGAACAACATCTCATGACATGATCCAACATATACTAGTTCATGAACTATCGTGTCGGGAAATTAAGTAAGACACTACAACTGAATCGGATATAGCAGATATCAAAACAATAAAAACTATCAGTGAATGTACTCTCCTGTGGTCCTGAGCTGATAAGGTGAACAGATGCTCAGAGTAATCACAGACCTAAAGATGAGATACCCTGAGTCAAACAGGGTTTAATAATGAAAGGAAAGTTAATCTAGTCATGATATGCAAGTCCAAGTCAAAACCAGGTTAAACTAAGTCACATCAAGCTAAACTAGGTTATACTAAGCCAAACTAGGTCATACTAGGACAACTAAGGTCAAACAAGGTCACAGGAAGTCAATCCAAGTCAAACTAGGTCAATCTGGGTCAATAGTTGACTTACAGTTGACTTTTGGTCAAAAAGTCAACTCTGGTCAACACTGAGTCAACCCTAGGTCAAACTAGGCTAATATTGACCAACTGTTAACTTTCAGTCAACTGGTCAACTCTGGTTTGGTTTCGGTCAATTCTAGTCACTTATAGGCTAAGTTTGACTCTCGGTTGACTTTTGTTGACTTTTGGTCAAAATGGTCAACCGAAGTCAAAACTAGTCTAGGAGCACTATTTCTGATCATTACCAACCAAGGGAACCAAATCCTAACCATATCTTAAACCCTAAACCACTTACCTTAGCTATAGGCAATTACCTATATTTACTCTTTACAAGGTATTCCAGATACCTTGCCCATTACAAAGGAAACCCCGCTAATTCTCAAGATACTAGCCTAGGCTCCTTAGGATAGCTAGATACTATCCTATCTAGGGTTTACCTACCAAGAAATATGGGCTTCCTAGACATCTAGTCCATCTTAGGACACATGTTGGTTATCCCAACATTACCTTACCTTGTATTATTCTAACTTTAGCTGAACACTCACACACACAATACTCACTCATTCACTCACAATATTGGCTCACAAAGCACCACACTTAGGCTCACACCTAGTGTCACGCCCCGCTCCCATAGGAGCGATCGTCCTCGCTAAGGCGTGATGCCGCACGAGCCTAGATTGCGCTCGTGCAAGGCGATTCCATAACGGCCGATTACATCGGCGGCGACGGGGTCGTCGCACAGAGGTCCCAAGCAGAAACATTGAATACATTACAGCAGAATTTAAAGAAGAACACATGAACACAAGTTGTCCAAAAGAATCTCTTTATTGATATTGAATACAAGATTACATTTGTGGGCGCAAGGCCAAATTACAATGTCTCTCGTGCTCACTTTTCTCTCATTTACAAGTCACTCTGCTCTCTCTCATCTCTCGATACAATACTTGAATCCAGCGGAAGCTTCGGAAGGCGATGTCCATACATTATGTCCTGTATAAGTCTTCAGTTCACGCGGCCGTACGCTTCGACTCGCCAAGGAACTCCGTGCCTCGACGCATCCAAGCGAGATCCGTGCCACGAGCTTCTACCTGTGCCTGCACATGAAACACTGTGTGGGTGTCAGTACCACTGTACTGGTGGAGTGAGCTCCTCGCCCACCCATACAAAACCTACACGTTTCATTTACTTTGTGCAACATAAACCCTTTTATGATTGTCTTTCTATTCTTGCCTTAGGATCAGTTTTAGGACCGGCGCCTTAGCGCAACTTGTGTATCGGGACCATCCCGTGCTTGCAATGTCAACGTTAACTCATACTTTGTCTCTAGACCACTCCTCGTGCCAACAACGTTAACCTATCAGGTCGTGTTTGCCTTACGGCCATAATCAGAGACGCAACTACACGAAGGACTCCATTTCCTTGCCTCTAGACCTTTCTCGTGCTTGCATTGTCGACGCACCAACTTATACTTGTCTTTTGTGCCAAACTCTGGGACTTAACGACTCGGTCGTGCCATGAACTCGATCCGTGCCTCAATATCACCGAGGCAGTGCCTCCTTGTTTAGTCTTGCCTATACTTGTGTTGTGATAACGCGGCCGTGCATCATATTTCGAGGCCGTACCCAATAACTCAACGTAACTTCACACAACTTGCCCTACGGCCCTTCTCGACTTAACTCGCAACAACTCGAGCCTATCTCATGCAACTCTAAGCCAACAACTTAACACTCGACGCCGCCTCTCGTGCCGAAGCACGCCGCCTTCGTTATAGCCAAATCTTAGGCCCAAACATTGTGTCTTCTAACTGCATACATATTCAACCCAAATCTAAAGGCACACACGCGGATTGCCGCCCGTGCGGATACATCTATATGAATGGTCACTGGCATTAACCAGCCATCGTGGACATAGCCTGGCATTCGGGACCCTTGCACCGCCGGTTGCGATCCTCGATGCAAGTCCCGACCTACCGGTTGCTTCATACCCAGCTCGGCTATAATCTGTTCTTCCTAGGCCGAGTCGGTGCCCATGGCCCAGGGCTGCCGCTCGAAGAACCATCGCCCTTGTCGACAAGTTGTCTATGACCACGCGCCTACGCTAACTTCTAGACTTAACGTAATGCATGGTCTCATCATCATCACTTAGTTCCTTTGCTTTACTCTTTCCTCTTTTCACACTTCTTTTGTAGAGCCCCAAACCAGGGTTGCCTCGCGACTGAACCACAGTCCCGACATATTTCCTCTCGGCGACTAACCATCGCTTAGACTTAACGTTCTTTGAACTCAGGGAACAGCTACTGCCTAGCCTTCCAACTTAACTTGAACATAACGTGTTTCCTTAAGTATCGACCGACCGTGGATAACTTTCCACTGAACCAACCGTGGCTCGTGCCTCTAAACCGACTCGTGTTCTACGCAACGCTATCGCCCGAGTCATACTTCATATGATGGGCCTTGGAGTCGTGGGACTATTTATCTTGACAACCGCAGAATGAGCGGGACAGCACGTAGAATAACTTAGGTCGACCGGCATAACTTTACCTTACTCACTCAAACCTACAACATAACCCAAGGGACGAGCAAAGGCTATGCCAAGCCTTGCGCAGTGGAACCGTGTACGCTTTATCAAGCATTTATGCGGGCGACGCCTATGACTTAGGCAAGTTCATAGTTTTGTGTCGAAGACCAACTTTTCTTCTCCCAAGCCACGGGACGAAGGACCGAGTGTCATTTTCAAAGCACGCCGTGCACCAACTCTAAGCCAACCGTGGGACGTTTTTCCATGTTCTAACTCGATTCAAACCGTCGGGATTATTCCCTTAGCTTTGTGGATGCGTAGCTTTTATTATCAAGCCTAACTTGTGCAAGTTGAAAACACGATTTATTACGTGAAGGCGAAAATGAGGGGAGTTCACCGAAACTACCCCACCTGAGCGATGTCTCCGAGCAAGCCGTTGCAAGGCTAAGTCCGAACGCCGTCGGCGTTTCGATTCCTCCGATTGACTTTGCGGGACGGGACACTACATCATACACCACTCAGAACAAGTCTCGTCCTCGAGACTTCCCTGAAGGCAGGCCATCCTACCATTTCTATAGCCAAGACTTATTCGTATGCACACACCTACGCGTTCCTTCGACTCCGAGCCACGCTCGCACTAGTATCAATCTTTCCTTTAACACGATCTTCAAGATCTCGACACACTCCCATCTTTCAAGCCTTGCTTGAACTCGTCGTATCACTTGGCTGGATCGTGCATGCATTCCAAGCGTCCCCAAAATACATGCATTCAGCCAAGCCGCATGATAGAGAATTGTCATTCTCACTCGAGTCGCATCGTGCACATATCCAGGCGTCCCTGAAATATATGCATGTCAGCCGAGTCTCGTGAGCAGGGTTTCCTATATTCGTGATTTCCATGCATGCGAATCCTCAAGATCAATCTTTCCGATTGCTAACACTTGAAACAGGGCGTCTCGCCTAACCGCTAGGCTATTTTCTTTCGAGGCTAAGTCAATGTCAGGATTGGAATCATAGTTCCCCAACAATAATGCCAACACTGACCCCAATCCTAGGGTCAAACTAGAGTCGATCATACGGGATCTTCTACCCAAGCTCGCGTCACTCAGGTCTCTAAACATCGAGCACGATCACCTAATTCGTATTACGGCACACGTTGCGTATATTCGAATCCCATCAAGTCACCAATTCTAACCAATTCATGTATTCGATCACGAGGTCGTCTCGCTCGACAATACATTGCGCCCCAATCTTACGCGAGTCTGATAATCCGCGGTGGTTCATGAATCACCATGCAACGCTCCCACGGAATAATCATTCTCATCGGGGCGTAACTCTTGTTTGAGTTTAGACTCATTCATTCTCGATACACGGATTGGACCTACTCAATCCTCAAGTTCAATCGACAAGCACACCAATTCAATCTTGAGTCTATCTTCGCGTCAAACCACAAGTCGAAGCACAAATTGTCGCACCGTACAAGTTCGACCACTTCCGCTGTATGAATCACCATACCAGCGCTCACGCAGAGTGATCGTCCTAATCAGCGTGACGCATGTGTGAGGCTGGAGTAGTGCTCACATAAGACAAGAACGTCAACATTGTGGTTTTCAACAAAGCAAATCCAAACATTCTAGTTTTTCATCCAAGCCAAGTTCGATCGTCATTCGTTCAACTTAGAAAATCCTCGAGCCAAGTCTATCTTTTCCTCGACACATTTTAACATCCCGATTATAGCATCCATCGGAACAATGACATTTGCACGATCGTCATTTGCCGAGTCAGAGTACCCCCAAGTTATCGCATATCGATCTTTGATACGCCTCAATACCATCGACGATGTGCGTAACCTGACGATCTTCCTTTGCAACCAATTTTGAGTCGTACGTTGATGCTGTTGTCCGAGTTGGATATTCCACAATTTTCTCAATACTCAAGATCAAGTTCAGTCGCTTTTCCTCAAGCTCGTTTCAAGATCGTTATTCAAAACTCAAGTCACATTTCAGTTGCATCAATCTGATATCGCACGTACGATCCTCTAAGTTTCCTCGATCAAGACCATTCATCTTCATTCATCGTTCCGAATCGTTTTCTAACTCGCGTTGCTCATTCACAAGTTGTCCGAACGAGATGCTCGTTCGGGATATTCGAAGTCACGACCAACTAAGCGTGACGCGTTCTAAGGTTTTGTGCGATCGCATCGCCTCGCCGACATACTCGTAATCCTCAATATTCACTCGAACAATTTCCAAGACGAACCATACACCACTCGGATTCGAGCCACTCGATAGTCGTTGACACTCATTCTTATTCTTCTCCGAACCTATCACATACACCACTCGGATTCAAGCCATACGATCCAGTCCTCAATCACATTCGCGTCATTCGCTAAGACTCCTTCAGATTCGTTCGACGAATCGCTAGCGTAGTCGCTCGCATCGTATCGACGCACACACTAAGTCGTTCGCACTATTTCCTCGAAATCCAAATCAATCTTCCGTGTACGCCTAAGCGTTAGTCCGATAGCGTTCCTATCGATAGACACTCTAATATGTCTCCGTTCCCGACCGAGCGGTATCAATATTGCTCGCGACTCGTTTGCACCAAAGTCGAGTGCGCGACGCGAAAACAACTTAGCCAAAAGGCCGTGTGCATAGCCATTCCTGTGCGACTATATTCTGAGTTTGCATGCTCAATTGCTAGGTCGATATTGGACTAATTTGGCATGCACGCGACTTGCTAACATTAGTACCTGTTTCTATCGAGTCAAGTTTGCAACGTTCGGCACAAAGGCCTTATCGACGCATTTGGCAAAGCCTACG